>WBNO01025801.1:13072-23410 GCA_013400575.1 Peucedramus taeniatus | reverse complement strand
TAACTTTTGCCTTACTATAGCTGAGTTGGGGGATTAACACTGGGCATATTTCATAAAACTATATATATTCTCTTCTAGGAGAACACTGTCCCTGCTGTGCCTTCCATAGCCTGCTTTCTCCTGGCAGGCCCATTCAGAAGATTGATTGAAAATGAGTCATTCTAAAAATACATTGTTTTTTAAATCTTCTTGCAAATTCAAGAAGATTTAATAGTGCAAATATATCACTGTGACAAATTTAATTAAGAAAGAAAAAAAGGCAGATTAAACCAATGTCTTTCCTAAATGATACGAAGTTACTTTCATCCAATTAAATGATGTCAGCTTCTTCTAACCATTTTCTTGAGAAGTACAATTAGAAAAAAGGCTCCTTCAAAGATAGCTGAGAACCTGCAAAAAATGTTCTCATCTGTGCTGAAACAACACCCTTTACACTCCAATTTAAACTATTAGAGTACCTGCATCTTTGCGAGACTGCTACTGCTGAAACCAGTTCATTCTAGAAAATAAATGCTCTAGAAAATAAATGCTCATTCACATGCTAGGAGTGTAGTGATTCATTGTATCCTCAGAAAGTTGTCTCAGAAGGTGAAATTAGCTTGGGAATTATGCTGATCCGAATTTGACAGCAGGCCATCCTAGTTTGCTTTACAAGAGCTTCCTCTTCTTCCTTCTGTTGGGGGATGAGAACTGAGCACAGGTCCTGTTTGAGACAGAATTGGTATTAGTCCCCACTACTCAGCCTAGCATGAACACAAAGCAATGTTAAATCCCCTGCAAACCAGGACTGGAGGAGGGAGAGAACAGAAAATGACAGAAACTGGATTTTTAGTAAGGCATCGGGCCTTATCCATGAGGAAGAAGAACTGAGAAGGGATTCAGAAAGAGCGCACAGACCTGAAGACAGCAGCTGTTGAAGCCGGAGTTCAGAGCTGTACAGTCAAGGGAAGGGATATAAGACAGTATCAATTCTCCACCAATTTTGCTCTGCAGAGAGGCAGCTCTGAAAAGCAATGAACAATTAATTGATTAGAAGATCAGAGCAAGCACTTAGCAGTGACAGGGATTAATAGTATTCTTAAGCCCTGTAAACTTCTTCACGTTTTTAATTCACTTAATGCCCAAAAACATGGAAAACTACTCTTCTACTAAATTCCTCCATGGAATCTGTCAACATCATAAGCCACAGTTAGAAAAGCTGTAGAAGGAAATTTATTCAAGATTTACAACCTTTCAGTTTTATGTCATTTACCTTACTACCATATGCATAACTTTATAAATTATATCACCCCTCAAAAAATATATTTGACACAAAAATTAAATACAAATTGATTAGTAAGAGGAAAACTTCAGTAAGTTACTGTCTCCCTGCATCATTACAAATGCAAGAGGTTTTCTGTTTCCATTTTCTCACCCCGTATTCTTTAGTTCATTAACTAAAGATCCTCTCATTGCTCTGCTGAAGTTAAGCTGTGTGACTATTCTGGTCTTCTCCTCAATTTAAAATAGCACTGTCATTTCTTGACCTGCAGCACATTGAAATGCACAATAAGCATGCGGTTAAAATCCAGTATTGCCCAAGTTTTGTCAGAAAAAGTTTTTACTGTCTGTGGATCTATCTCTCTTTTTCTAGAAAGTCTTGATGTTTCTTGATTATAGATCTAAATTTTATGCTTATTCTTTTGTGCAAGTCCCATCTTCCAGCACGTAACATAAAGATGAGAGAACATTTTTCTATATGTAGAGCCATCCCCTTGAGCATTTTGATAGCTTTAAAAATTTGATACCCTCATATATTTTGCATTTATAATTCATGCAGATTTCAGTCTGAAACAGCCTCTTTCTAGAAGTTTCTGCAGAAGGAAATCTCCTTGGAGTCTCAGATAGTTGCTTTTTCTTTGCAAGAGGAGTCTAATAATTAATCCATACCATAGGACATAAACACCCAGTTTCTATGGATTTTAATTTGTCTTAATTTTAAAGCAGGTTCAGCTCTGTCTTGGCAGTTTTTTTCTTCAATGTAAATAAATATCTATATCATTATTTATATTCTAGGAATGTCTCATAGTCCCAGACACCTGAAGCCACAGTGGCACACAGCATCTGAAAAAAACATCAGTTCAAAATTTTTGCATTCAAGGTGAAAGTAAACAAAAAGAAGAGGTAGAGAAAAGCCACACAAGCCTGGTCTGGTGACCTAGCTCCTAGTCCAGTTTTTTTCTCCGCACTAGTGACACTCCAGCATTCTTCCTCTGGGATGCAATTCACCTCCACTGGAACAAGCCAGATTTTCCCCAGGGCATGAAGAAGTGAGCATTGTTCCTCTGTCACTCTGTACTCGTTCAGTTTGATTTTGTCCCAGCCACAGAGTATCCTAAGAGCAGGATGAGACACCAAATACTGAATCATCATCTTATTTTAGTGGTACCTTTTGTTAGCCAGGTCTCAAAGCCAGGAAAAGGGTTCAAGGGAAAATAAACACACATGTCATGATGTCAATGAGAAAGGAGAATTTTGCTAGCAAGAGCTCAGTGTTTGTGACATAACTTTAGCAGGTTTTCTAGTGGGCTAGGATGTTTTGTCTGGCATATGTGTGTGTCTGTGTTTGACTGACTGCACGTTCTATAGCAGACTTTTTCCCCAGGAACTTCACATGGCTTGTGGACTTTCTGGGTAATTTGAATAGGTCAGACTCACTCATAGCCAGCTCCAACAAGTGCTTTCATCTGCAGCTTCCTATTAGCTCTGCACTGTTTATTCAATTCTTGTCCTTAGTATGGGAAGGAGGTTTTCAGGGCTGTGTTTATTGCTGTGGGATTAGTCCCTCCACTGCTCCCATCAGTTGTAATTGTTATTTTCATGCAGTTCTTTGACAATGACAAATCTACACTTGACTACAGGTTTTCACCCTCAAAACTGTGACTGCAATTAAATCCATACCTTGTTTGTTGGTCTGTCTTGCCTTTTTTTTCCCCCCTTGTTTTGAACAGTTTAACTTTTGTCCAGCTGCAAAAGTAACTGGCGTTCTTTTAAAGTTCTGGTAAGCTGTAATGCTACAATTCGAATGCCTAGCTTGAATGTTGTGGCCCTACTGGATTCTTTTCTGCAGTGGTTGCTGCTAAAATATCAGTGCTTGGTAGTGACTACTGCATTTAGAAGTTATTTTCATGTAGAGTGAACACAGTTTGGTTATTGTGTTTTACCCAACAATCTCACTGTGAACAAGCACTCCTTTTATGGCATGTTTTGTATGTGGAAAAGGTCTAAGGCAGAGGCTAAAAAGAAAAATCTCTTCATTTAATTTTACCATTTTACATGCAAAGTTATAAGAAATCATCCTATGCTTTATATCTGATCTTGAATTTAAGAGAAAATTGGTGAGTAATGGCCAAGTAAATTGATAGATGTGGTTTTGTGGAAATGATGGGGCAATATTGCTAACTGGGCTTCAATTTGTCACTCTTAGCTTTAGAGCATGAGTTCACAGAAAATGTGCAGGACTTCAAGGAAGGTGTAACCTTGTTATTTTGAATTTCCTTGTCCTGTGCTCCATCCCATTTCAAATTCTTTTGGAAGACATCTGCTACTTTACATGAGGACATTTAGTTGCTCAGTTTTCTCAATGTCTTCTTGCCAAAGAGGAGCCAAGCTGTATCTGGTGACTCACAGAGATATAATAGTGTATTATCTTATTAAAAAGACATTTCCACAGCAAACCGGACCACAAGGGGAGATTAGAAGGAGGGAGCTATGGAGGGAACCCTACTCTGTGGAGACAAGTCTCAGTGGTGTACCATAGCCATGTATCTTCTGCCTTAACCTCTCACAAGAGCTCATGACACAGTTCAAATATGTTCACTAGCAACATCTCCCTTTGAAAAGCAGTTTGTCTTTAGCAGTTAGGCTGCAAAAGCTGGGAGCTTCCCAGTGCTGTCTGGTTCTCCCTTCCATTAATCTCAATATTATTTGTACCACATTCTGCCCACATTGCTACCTTGCAGCCACTAACACTACAGCTTCTATTTGGCACAAATAGGGTATGCACAGTCACATGGCACACATGGTCCTGCAGGAATGTGTCTCTCTATAAAGTCTCATCGCAGAGGGTGAGAGAGTGGCATAGATATGCTGAGATGATGCCTGCTCCCTGATGCTGTGTGACCTCAGTCCCACTCAGAATCACTTTAACCTGAAGACCTGGCTTTGGATGCAGTGCATTTTTTGTTAAGACAATTCAAAGTTTTAGGTATTGGATGGTTTTTTAAGATAAGTATCTCTGATCCCACTGGGAAATGGCAGGAATGTGCATTGTTTGATGAATCAATTAAAATTAATTTCCCCACAGCCAAGCCATCTTTGGGCTTATTAATATGGGTAAATTTCTTGTTAATCTGTCATTTTTCATCACATTAATACCATCCCAAGAGCATGGGAAGCTTAGTATAGTTAATCCTCTTGAAGATGAGAGTTGTTGCTTTTTTTTCCCTCCCTAGAACATGAAGGTCTTCCTTGGAGAAGCATAAATAGAGTTTCTTCACTGTCAACTGACAAAGTCTATTGGCAATAGCAAGGCAGTCTGTGAGAGATGTAAGCTTAAGTCTCCACCAATTAATGAACCAGAGCACTGTTAAATGCCAGCAGAGACCTAGGGTGGACCAGAGCCAGACATTTTCTGCCAAACAGCAACACACTGGGGAAAAGTGGATGTGCATTACCTTCAAATATGAGCTTGCAGATGTGGATGTTATTTTTCTTATTTAAACATTCCAGGGTGACTGTACTTAAAAATGTTGCATAGACCTGGGTGAAGCTCTCACTCTTGGGAAAGAAATTGAGCAAGCCTGCCAGAGAAATATGTTTCTTAAGGCTACCACGCACAATAAACAAATCCTAGGCTCCTAGGCAAAAGGAATATCCAGGCATTTTTACCCCAAAAGCAAGGAAGCTCAGTGAGAGCTCAGGTGTCCTATTTGAGAGAAACGATCTGTTTCAAATTTCCCTTTTTGGCTCACTAATATCCAGAAGTTGGAGAAGGCCCCAGGTTTTCCACAAACATATTGATAACCAAATAGTCAGGAAATCAGGAATTAGGCAGAAGGAAAGAAGTATGGAAGCAGGAAGCAAAGTATGAAGATGCTGTGTGCTGCCACTGACCACCTGTGTTCCAGCGACAGCTGGGCAACCTGCTGGCACAGTGTGCAGTTTCTGGGGTGGTCTCTCGGAAAAAATGTGAACATCAGTGCCAAGTGTACCAAGCTGCCCTTCAAGGCCAGTACGGTCAGCTCCACTGCCTGAAACCTAATTCTCACTAGCTTCTTTTCTGCCTGGGAAAAGCTTCTACCATGCCTGACATGGCTGGCATAACTGACAAGGGAGCAAAGAAGCTACTAATCTTGTGAATTGGTCGTAGTGAGGGCAGAGGTCCCAGCTCCATGTCAACAGGCAGATGCAGAAGGAATGAATCCTGCAAACGTGGCAATGGAGATATGAGTCATTCAATGCAAGGGCAGAGCTGGCCAAAAATGTTTTCACCTGGAAATGTCCCATCCTTTCTCTTTCCAGGTAAAAAAGAGAGAGGTTTGGAAAGACAATTATGTGATGCATAGGTCTGGGATTTGGAGTAGGCCATGTGTTTCTCTATAATCACAAGGCAGAGCAGGAAACAGCTTTCTTTGCTAGGCAAGGAAGGCAAATGTGTTTTCTGGCAGAGATTAGTTGACATGAGAGATCAGCAGACAGTGCAGCAGATCTACAAAGCTCTTCCAATATTTCCATTGCCAAGGCCTGAGCTTCACAGGTTTATTAAACCTTTCCCCTGGCAACTGCAAGTCCTTCACTGTCAGCAGCAGGAGTACTGCCAAGAGTGCAGAGACTCATAAACTGCAGAAAGGAGAGGTATGTACCCCAGCCTTGGCTCTCCAGAACATTTCAAGGGTCCCTCAGCCTTGCTCAGCAGCCTTTCCTTGTTCCATAGCATGCCACGTGACTATTAGTATGTGTTTGTGCCCTTCCTCACATCTTTGGCTTTTATTTAGTCATAAAATCTGTGTACCCTGGAAAGAAGCAAGCCAGGAATTTACAAGCTAGAATAGTTGGGGTTTAAGAGGTCTTTTATGGTCATCAGTGGAGAAATGTGATGTGTACTTAGCACAGTAAGCCACTTTCTCATTGCAATGCTCTCTCTCACACACACATTTCTGCTCTTTTGACCAGACAATCATGTTCTGGCACAGGAGATCTGCTGGTCAGTGGGCTCCTGACAGGCCTGTGCCTCTATCCCAACTGCAGCTGTACCTGATATCTGAAAGCTTGGATGCAGCCCAGCCTGCTTCCATGGAGCTGTTCTTCACTGGAGACGTCCTGTCACCTGTCTGACAGCAACCATGACCACAGTGACTGTGGAACATCACTCACAATGAACTTGGCTTTTGTTCTGTACTAAGCACTGCTTTCCATGCTGACAACAGCCTCTCTTGGATCCTCACTCAGAGATACTAATGGGAAAGAGGCAGAAAGGGGTTTTGCAAAAGTTTTGCTCTTTATTATCTCTTAGGTTATTTACTAATATGTAAAGCCTTTAGAGTTTTATTCTTTATCTGCTTTGACTAGAAAAATTTTTTTTCAAAGCCAAGAATTTTGTCTTCTTGCTCTTCCTGGAAGATCCTTGGCCCTGGTTTGGAAGAAGAACTCATGTTGAGGTACATGATATTCTACTTCTGCTGAGACTTAATTTAACAACTATTTAACAACCAGCATCATCTGCTGAATTCCTTGAGTCATGCAGGACTGTCTTCTCTCAGCATTTAAAAGAGGAAATGAGGACTTAGAGAAGTTTTTTGAGTGGAAAACACTTGTAGTCCCTGAGAAGTAAAAAAAATTCTAAGTGAAAGATGGTAATTCTCTGGTCACCTTTAAAGAGGCTTAGATCAGCTCATGCAGAGGGGAGAAAAGTCACCAAGAGGTAAGATTTACCATCAGTGAACATTTAATTGTATTGAACTGATTATGTCTCCCCTGTTTGCTAAGCTTCTCTAAGACAGCACTCCTTGTGTACCTTTACTTAAATATGGAGTAGAATTTACAGCAGGTAAATAAATGTCCATCTAAAAATATATGTATTTAAATATCTGACTATCAGCTAGGTTGCTCTAATTAATATTCTTGCTGTTATAACCTGCAGCCACATTTAGTAAGTGATATCTTTTTAATCTGTTTCATCTCCTCGTTCCCAGGAGTCTTTCTGACATATATTCCTTCGATATTGTTGACATCTGTTTCAAGAGTCCTCAGAGAAGGCTGCTTATGTAAAGGACAATGTGTCTTGCTAGAACAGCTCAAAGATGGTTCTATATCATTACTCTCACTTCACCAGCGGGTGAAAATGATTAGCTCTGTTGCTCTAGCTTCCTCTACTCAGGCAAGTGTGACAATGGGCAGTGTTCTCTCTTTTTGCTTTGCAGGAGGGTGGATCTCCAGAACCTGCTTTTGTGCACAACTTTAGTGTTCATGCTGAGCTATCCTTCATAGCCACAATAAATAAGAGAACTTGAATAGTCTGCTTAGGAAATTTCCACTAAAATATTCTACTCTCATCTTTCTCCTCCAAATTCAGTGCAGAGCTCTGTTGAGTTAACAAAAAAAAAAAAAAAAAAANAAAAAAAGACAAACCCAAAAAAACCCCCAAAAAACCAAAAACTAAACCCATGAGCAATTGCCATCTGCTTGCTCATTATTTTAAATGTGTTGTGGCCATTTTTTTTTTTTCCCTCTCATTGTCATGGCCTATTAAGCTAGTCTGGCTCATGTCCACACTAAAAAAGGCTGCAATAGCACAAAGAAAGGAATAATTTCATTTTTTAGGTAAAAATATGAGATCATTAGGAGTTTCCTAACACTATACTATAACAAAATGCGAAAAATTTCCAAATGCCTTGCATCTCAGTTCCATTTAGCACTGTGAAACCAAATTATTTTTTTAATCATCTAAATAAGAAGGGCTTTCAATCTGTAACTTGATTGTCAGTTGACAATACATGTGTTGGAATTTCTTCAAATATTACTTTGAAAGAGATAATAATGGGTTTTGTCCCCAGGTGTCCCAGATGAGTTTCAGTAGCAAGATTTTTTTTCAGAGAATCAATCTCTATTAATCTATTTTTTTCTAAGTGCATTCACTTTAAAATGTTCAGATTTAGTCTGAGATTCCTACAGCATTCTCCTGGTGAAACAGTGTTTCTGTGGTGCACTGTTTACTTGGTAAAAAACTGTCAGGATGGCCAGACCCAGAGAGTAGTGGTAAGTGGAGTTGCATCCAGCTGGGGACCTCTCACAAGTGGGGTTCCTCAGGATTCAGTACTGGGGCTGGTCCTCTTCACTGATACCTGGATGAGCAGGTCCAGAGAAGGGCAGTGGAGCTGGTGAAGGATCTGGAGCACAACTCCTAGGAGGAGCAGCTGAGGGAGCTGGGAGTGTTTTGCCTGGAGAAAAGGAGACTAAGGGGAGACCTTATGACCCTCTACAGCTGCCTGAAAGAAGGGTGTACCCAGGTAGGGGTGGGTCTCTCTTCCTCAGGTAGCAAGTGACAGAGTGAGAGGAAATAGTCTCTAGTTGCCCCAAAGAAGGTCTAGATATTAGGATTTTTTTTTTAATTCCCCTCCCCCAGGAAGAATTGTACAACATTGAAACAAACTGCAACAAGGAAATAGTGAGTGGAGTCACCATTCCTGGAAGTGTTCTAAAAACATCTGAATATGGCCCTTGAGGACATGGTTTAATGGTAAGCATAGTGGTGAAGCAACATTGATGGCTGGGCTTGATGATCTTAAAAGTCTTTTCCTTCTACAATTCTATGAGTTGCCATGCTCAGTATTCACAGAAAAGAGATTTCTTTGTGGCTGAGGGGTGAATGTCTGATGAGTGTCTGCTCAGGTCTTGATAAGATATAGAAACCTGAAAATGTGTCTCAATTTCAGTAATTTAAAGGCAAGCTGCTAGATATTGGGTTTGTATATGCAAAACATTCATAGCTTATCCAGCTATGAAACTGATAGTCTCCTATCAGCCATACACCAGCTTCAGGCTGATGACACACATAAACAAATTAGAAATGATCGCACACATACTTTGGCTCTTTTCAGCAAAAGTAAAGTGAAAATTGAAAGAGAATATGAAGTATGAATACTTTAATTACATCCTTTTTGTGCAGAATGGCCTTTCTTCGGTTGGACTTTTTTGACCAGCAGCTGACGAAGTGGAAAGATATTTTCTATTATCTGTAAATTTAAATATTTTTTTAATTAAAAATGTAATAGAAATGAACTATACTTTCAGTCAGACAGTTGTTGTTTTTGATGGTCTAAACCTCTAATAGCCCAGCTGAAATGTTCACCACACAGGTTTTAAATAAGTCCTTTTCTAATTCAAAATATGCTCAGCTGCTACAGCTCGAGGTTCCCAAATGCAATGTTATATCTGACCCTCTCATACAGAAATAGATTTTCTGAGAAAAGCAAATCTCACATGAAAAAATTGTTTCCATCTCACAGCACTAGCAGAATTCAGCTTCTCAATACCAAGAGCTGAGGAAAGCAGGGGTATTTGACATCACATGTTCCAGCCATTTGTCTTTTTCAAATATACTTTTACCACCTATCTCAAACCATAAAATCACAGTTGACAGGCTGTAGCAGAGTTATTGTCAACAAGGAATACCCCAACGCAGTTACATTCTTGATGTGGGGTTTTTGGTGGGTTTTTTGGTGGTGGTGGTGGTGGTGGGGGTTTTTTTGGTTTTTTTTGCTAAAAAGGGGAGGATCAGTTACAGAAGAAATAAAAATCTCAATTAGGATTTTTGAACTGGGGATGTTTATGGTTGCCCCAAACCTCCTGGGATGCCAATATACAGAACAGTGTCATGCCAGCATTGTTCCGTAGCCTTCATTCAAATCACATTTTCAGAGAGAGTTTTGTGGACCCTAGATCCTCCATGGCACTTCAGGAAGAAAATGAAATTAAGACATTAAAATGGAATTAATCAGGACCGTGATGAGTTTCTTTCCACTCAGACTTTCATTTGGAAGTTGACTATTTGCCCCAAGTATGTAGTCTTTGCCACCACTGCTGTCAGTGAAGAGAGGGAGTTTGTAGCAGGGCTAATCATTTCATCCCAGGATCAGTGTCTAAGAAATAAATCACTAATGCATCTTCATAACTGGAGTAATTTTTCACTCCAGAGGCCCACATGATGTATCTACTGATTTCTTTTTTTGTTCTCCTCTGGAGAGGATTTTACCTGCCAGATTGCACCAGCCTAACCACTGGAATTTATCTTTTTTTTTT
>WBNO01025801.1:0-13050 GCA_013400575.1 Peucedramus taeniatus | reverse complement strand
TTTTTTTTTTTTTAATAAGAAAGCAGAAGCTGTTTAAAAATAATCATTTTCCTCCATTGCAAAATGAAGCCAATGAAGCCTGTCAAAATCATCTGCTTTCATTCTTCAGTATCTGGATCTTGTCCCCAACACCTGTCTGATATGATAGTTCTGGTTCCCTTAAGCTGTCTGTTTCTTGGGGAAACCAGTGAAAAGTATTTTCTTGTCAAACACAGACCTCGCCTGGAACCTGAAGTACATGGAGAGCCTGCCCTTGCACTCACAGTTTGCAGCAGCATTAACATGTGTTAGTTTTAAGAGTGTTGGGCTCAAATTCTGAGTAGGTGCTCTGGCACGTAAATAATATGGGTTGATTCTTCATGAGAGTCCTGCAGCTGCTTCTGTTAGTAAAACACCCAAAAAAACCTGAATGATCAAACAATGGTGCTAAGGAAGGGTAGGTAAAAGGGTATTGGGTTTTCCTATGAGATGTATGATAATATCTTTTTCTAACGTGATGCAACACTTTCATGCTGAATATAACAACTAATGATTTGTGCCTGAGCAAGTAAAATGAGGCTTAGCTGTGTGGAACTTGCTGTTCAAAGAGTTTTGTATATATCACAAATTCTGGATCCTGAGATACATTTAATGTCATTGCAAATAAATTTTACATTTTTTTGTCTTAAGATCCAAACATATTCTCACTACACCATAGCTAAATGTTCCTGGTTCTTTCAAAGGAGTGTTGTTCTGCTTTTCTTAAGGAAAACTAATTCCTAGTAGCAAAACTTATTTAAAATTTGATAATCACCTGTACACATCAAACGTCATCAGTGTTTCTGACAAATGAAAAAATGAGCATATTTCTTCAAATAACATCCATGTTGCTCCTCAATTCTGTTACCATTCTATTTGTATATGAGCAACCATGCTTCGATTTCCAATGTAGCCTGGTAGAAATTTCACAGGAAAGCATTGCAAACAATTTATGAAATCACTGGGGTTTTTTATTGGCTGTGATTCCATTTTAAAAGAACATCATACCATTTACCCACATCATGCAGGAAAAAATACCAGGAAAATAACAAATTAAAATCACATTCACAATGTCTCTACTTTAAATCATCCTCAAGTACTGCATGCATCTGAAAGAAAGCTGGGGAGCATTTCTACTAGAAAATGCATGACTAAGTTAAATTTTGCTTGGTGTGTATGAAAGAGAGAAACAGGCAATTTTTAAATGACAGTACTGAAACATTTTACTAACTCAGTGCATGAAGAAACAGTTATCTTGATAACATATATTCAGAACAAATACAGACAACTTTCAGATACAGAAGACGTTACATTTAGATCACAACAGCTAATTTCTAACAATGCTTGTTCTAGCACAAAAAGCTTGGCAAAAAGATGTATTCAGCAGCACTGTTATGGTCTTGATGAAGGAGAGAGGCTGGGAGGGATCTAAGCCAATGTATGATACTAGAAACATAGACAGAGGAACTCCAAAGTGATTAAGCACATGATCTTATATTTTGTTGGTTTTTTTTTTTTTATTTTAAACACAAGAGTAGCATTGATAATTAATATTGCAGTCTGATTTCATATGGCTTTCTCTACATATAAATGTGAGTTCACAAGGTCAATGGCAAACTAAATCATTTACCCTCCAAATAAGAAGGCCCTTTGAATATTTTTTTACTAACCTGTAAGGTCTTGGAGTTGTGAGGGAAAATGACTGCAGTGTCTAGCCAACAACCTTTCTGTGTAAATAAAAACTAGCTATAAAACTAAAACACCTCATTTACCTGAGATTTAACAGACCAGTGATGCAAATAAAACAATGTCATGAAAGACAAAAAGATATTCAGAATCCAAACAGTGAACCATGCTTCTCTTTGGTCTCTTGTTTAATTGCTTCATCACCTGCTTGAGTGCCAAGGGGAAAAGTGTGTGAGACAATGCTTCTGACTTCCACACATGATTCAAAGGTGTCTGTGTCCCTTGTTACCAGTTCTGAGTGGGAAGGGAAATAGATGGGCAGAAGAGAAGGGAGAGTGCCTTGCTCTCAATTCTGTTCAGCATGGCTTAGGCACTTCAGGACTGTGGAATGACTTGAGGAGAGGTCCACTCTCATGCAATGTGTGAGGCAAAACCAAGCAAAACCTATCCAGTACCTGTGGTAGATCTCCTGTCTTGTTTCCTATGGCAAGAAAGGGAAAATGGGAACTACCAGCTCACACCAGCATGAACTCTCTGCTGTCAGTTGAGGAAGGACTGGTGCAGGTATGGCTAGTTGAGATACAGAAGGGATGCAATGGCTGAGCTGGGAAACCCCCACAATGAAAAAGACTCATGAGACACTATTTAATAAACCACCTTCCCTTTCCCTACTGCTTTGTGAACCTGGAATGAGGCCTACCAGACTCAGTATAGTGATCCTATGGCCCTCTTCAGGGGTTCAATCCAGATGTTCACACAGCTCAGGAGCTCAGCTCACAATGGCAGTATTTTTAGTGTTCTGAGCCCAGTATCTGCTTAAGAAATTTTAGTAGAGTTTACACAAGACTTAGACCGGTCATTCAATGCCACAGCTGCTGAGGCCCAATTATCTAAAATGGTACCAAATAGTCTTCCTTTCTCTCTCTTCTCCCTGTCTTCTCTGATTTCCTCACCTTCCACAGGTGTGTGCACAAACATGCACATCAAGCTGCCAGAGAGACTGTGAAAACAATCAGCACTAACAATCTGCGAGGAGAATGCTGGGCTGAAAATTCTGATCTTACATCAGGAACAGTATTTGGTTGGATGAGAAAGGGAATCAGTAATGGGGGCTAGGGAAAGGTCAGTAAGCAAGTGGTAGACAAAAGCCAAAGTAAAGTGGAATAAATTTATCTTCTCATTTGTTTGTTTGCAGAGTTCTCCAGCACATGGCCAGGGGAATACATGAATGGACGTGTTCATTTTAGCACAGGCACATTTCTGCTGGTTCTACTTATGTATTAGAGAATGCATGCCACAGAGATTAATCAAGGCATTTGAAAATTATTGATGTCTGTATGTCAGTGATCTAGGTTAGGAGATCAAGCGACCAATGAGTGGCTGAAATGAAGAGCCAGGCTCTGCCTTTTAGTTTTCAGGGATGTTGGATACTCTGTAGCAGAGCATCAAAATGAACTGCTGCCCCTGTGACAGAAAGAGTTTCCAATTTTGTGAAATATACTTAAACAGCCTCAAATTACTAGTTGCTGGATTTGCATGGGGTGAGTAGGACACTCTTCCTAAAAATGGTAAATTGTTCAACACTACCATGCTGTACCCAAGCACTGATTCATAGAGTGTTCTGGGTTTACTGAAAGTCTCAGGAGGGAAGTAGTCATCTTGCTTCAAATGAAAGTTAGACAGAAAAAAGTCCCACTGACATTATCCTAATGAGTAAATCCCGACTTCTCTTTCCTCTGGATAGCCCTTGCCAGCTCGTACTTGAACAAACAAGTATTTTTCATAGATCCAGCCTGAAACAAGTTGCATCTTTATCAACTGACTTGTATATCAGTCAAACCTCTTTAGCCTCTGCCTTGGCTTCAATAGAAAGTTATGTCTGAAATTATTTGAGAAGAAGCAAGGACAATAACACCTGAATAAAAATTGTGTAAGGAGGACATACTATATTTATTCTCTTTCAAAATACTCTTTTCCTATTACAACAGATAGGAAGGTACAGAGCTCTCATGCTCAATTCCTTAACCATGGTACAGATTTCTTCTGCTCACCTGAAAAGATGATAAATGTGGTACAGAGTTCTTCTGCTTACCTGGAAAGGTGATAAATGTCTTCTAAAATATCTTATTCGGGATAATACTGAGATGTTTGCCTAAACTCAGTTACACTGAACCAGTGAAAAGAAGATCCATTGAAGTAAAATGCTTGAATTAGGTGCATAATGAAGTGTCTGATATTATCCTCCTTTTTGTTGCCAGCAGAGTGTATTTGCTTTCAAATCTCGCCCATGTACTTAGGAAATTTTTGTTGTTCCCAGGACAGGGATAAGCAATGCTAATTCTGCCAGCCAAACCCTGATTCTCCTGACAAAACTGTGAGACTGAGATAGCATGTCTACAGCATTGACTACAGAGACCTAGCCAGATGCAAAATTTCAGGATTAGCTCTTCAGATGACAAACCAGATACCTGATCACTAGGAACTGTGTTCAAAATAGGTCTATCTATGTATTGAATCTATGTAGGTATTAGCAAGTCAACATCTCCCATAGAATTTGGATTTTCTGATGCAATTATGTGATATCTACAGTATTTCATTGAGGAGACCTCTGTACCTGTGTCTGCAAAAGGCCACAAAGATAATGGTGAGAAAAAAATCTTCTCCCACCCTGCTAGCATCAAGGGATACCACACACTTGTGTAATTTTAATTAGCTCCTGCACAGCACTAGAGAAGCATCCTCACTTTATGCCTTTATAGTAGGTGAAGACTGAAACCTACATTTTACAGGTGCAGAATCTCAGTGGGGCAAAAAATAAGTGACCTCCCCAAGGCAATGCAATAATTTAGCACAATAAACATCATGGATATTTATGGATCTGCCATGACTAACATTCAGGCCACCACACACTCCCACACACTGCAGGAAAGGGTGGGCAGGACACAGCCACAACAATGTGCTGGAACCCAAATGTCCGACCCGCAAGCACTGCTGGAAACTGGATGGTTGAATATGGCAGAAAGAGGAAGATTGGTTAAACAGAGCAGCAAATACCCTTGTCATTGGCTTCAGAGGGGTTGGGGAAGTCCTCTACCAGAGCACTCTGCACTGTTTTATGGTTTCAGCTCTCTGTACAGCAAGTGCCTGACCAATTTCTCATTCAAGGTAAATGTATGGCTAATTCCCAAAGTAACATGACTCTTGCTTAGATTCTGAGGCATTTAACTTCTACAGCATCTGAGGGCAGATGACTCACTTCTTCCACAATTCTGAGTGATGTCAGCTGTGTAAGTCATGCATGATTTACTTTTCAAATGATCTTTTATTTATGTCACAGATGGAATTAAAACAGAAAAGCTCTGCTTCCATGGGAGAACTGAGATATCCCCTCCGAGAGCAGATGTGCTCAACAAAAAATGGCTAATGTGACCCAATCAATAGGAGCATTATAATAATAACTAATTATTATCAATAATAAAAATAAGATAATTTAAAAAAATTAAAGAGGCCACTGTTCATACTTAGTGAACACTCCTTCTTGCATTGGATGGAAATGAGATTGTTCCTTTTCTATGTTTGATGTGCAGTTGCCTTATTTAACATACATAGTACTATGGCTTATAATAAAAGTTGTGTAGTCTGCAGCTTTTTAATCTTTACATCCATTCAGAGGCATCTACTGGATGTGACTATGTACAAAATTAAGGAATGGATGAGTCTTGGGGTGGAGGAAAGGGAAAGAGGCAGTTGGAAGGGAATGGGAAGCGAAGGGACTCCTAGTGAGCAGTAGAGGGCAGAGGTGGGGAGGACTGCGGGATGAATGGCAAGATTGTAAATCCCCATTGGGCAAAAGAGAAATCCTTTGCAGTACTGTTTATGCCCATCTAACAGTCTGCAGCTATTACTTCTTGAACATGTCCTGCAGGGGCCCTGGTAAGTATTTGATGACTGTGTCTAGGATACTCTCTTCTTCTTCCTCCTCTTCATCCCCACAGCCAGGAGGGATCGCCTTCTTTGGGCGTGTCAGACTCCCTTCAGCATTAGCTTCCAGTGCAGCCTGGGCCTCTGCTTCCTTTTCTTCCTTCTTCTTTATCCCATACTGCAGGGGAGAGATAACACATCGTCTGAATCATAATACAAGAAGTAACACATCTGCTGAACAGGATGGCTGATGAAGCCAGCCATTGCATGTGGTGCCTCATATTCTGTAGTAAGAACATCACATATTCTCATTTTGCTCTTTTACACAGACACTAAAAATATCCATACTAACAACTCTCCACTAAGTATAGTCCAGTGGATGGACAGCCTTCACAAGACAAGATGCTGAGATCCCTCAGAAGCAAGCACAGGGGAGAAACTGGGACTACAGCCATGGGTCACTAGTAAAGAGAATATAATCTCTGTGTTAGTGAAGTGTTAGGGTGGCATTCTACTGATGTTGATCCTTCTCTTTTCTGTTAACAAGTCTGATGCTCAGGCACATAATCTGCAATGATTTCAAAAGTTCATCTGCAGCATTTTATAGTTTATAGTTGTGGCAAAACTTCAGGGAAAAATTAGTTACCAACAAAAGAAAGCAAGGAGGTCAGGACAGACAGGATGGCAGGGAAGACAACAGTTTTAGACATTCTCATGTGGGACATATCCTATAACATTCATTCATTTCTCTTTGTATAAGTGGGACAGAAAGACCTCTGTGAAAATAAGCTATCATGAGAAAATCATCTGACTCATACTATTTGAAGAGAAACACTCTGAACCCTTTGAGTAGAATGGGTACTTGAAATTTGCTACTTCCACTAAGAATTAGCAGCATGCCACTACGACATTACATGAGTAACCAGAATCTTATTCTATGATATTACATTCAAGAGGCTAGATTTAATACAGGACTGAGAACATGCATATGATGCTCTTTCCATAAGTGCTTGCACTGCTTCAGAAATTAAGGCAATACACAATTCAAAAAAATCAACTCAAACTGCCACATGCAAATCTAGAGCAAGAAGTCTACCTGTAAGCTATCCTCTGTATTATCAAGTCATAGAATGGGTTGGGCTGGAAGGTGAATTTCAAGGCCATCCAGTCCAAGCAGTGAGTAGGAACATTTTCAGCTAGGTCATGTTGTTCAGAGACCTGCTCTGTTTATTTAAATCAATTCAAATTTCTCAGATTGCTTCCAATTTTTTGGATGATAAATGGAGGTTAAACTTTCTTGGTACCATGATCGTGATACATCAATCATGGTACCAAGAGACTTCCCAAAACTTGGGAAGTGTCCCATTTCTCAGTGCTCAGCTGTGCTTCAAAGAGGCCAGCTGTACATTTCAAGGATGCTTGCACATCCCCACACTCACAGCACCCTGTCTGGTAGTAATATTCTTCTGTTTATCCTTTTTACCTTTTGAAAAGCTGCCTTAATGGCTGCTCACTATCAGCTCCTCAGCCACCAGTCACCTCACAAGCACCTGCACAATTGCTTACAACCATGTTGCATGACTACACTTGAAAACAACATTGAAAAGAAAATTAAATATGATTTCAAAAACATTAAAGAATTGAGTTGGCACCATGCACTCAATATTTTCAAGTACCAAAAAATTCTTACTGCTGAATAGACATGAATTAGATGCTATTTTCATTATTTTTTCTTTTCCTTTTTTCTACTTCTAAAATTAGTACAAATTGTTAACCATTAAAAGCAAAAGTGCACTGCTGCATTCATGACTTTCTGATTTCAGAGGGCTGTTTGGTGTGACTTTTCCTTCTAAATATTTCTAAACAAAGGCTTTATTTTTGATTCCTTTCTCCATCATCATTTATATTTAAGATGACAGCCTGCAAAGTTGAAAGCAGAGGGTTCGAAACACTCTACCTCTCTAAATCAATTCTCTCATGCCAAAATGTTCATTAAGGACATTTGTGTTATAATTTTTATACCTACTGGGTGCTGGTCACACCTGATTTCATGGGAAAGATATTAAAGACAAATGATATCTCCATCCATATGTGAGACAAAGAAAGAATTTGACCAACCTGTAGTTACAGGGCTGTACACCATAAAGGAGATTCAACACAGGACCAGCTACCACTCAGATGGAATGACATGCAGTGCTAGATGGTAGTCAGTCTGCACAGCTGTATTAACCCCATTCTCCCTCTCATGCCACAGCTATATGTCTCTAGATGACTTCCTTTGCCAGCTAGAGGAGAACAGTAGTGGAGACAACATAAATCATAGTAACACACAGGTACCCTGCATGCTTTCAAATCCTCCATCTCAAAACAAGCATCAGATCTAGATGTCTTGATCTTCTTGCTCAGGAACTTGCTGAACAAACATTCAGCTCACGGGAAAGAGAGAGTGGAACAAAACCAACCAGTTATGAGAATCCAGTATGATTTATGATTTATGATTTAAATTTGGTGGTATTTTGTAATGCTTTGCATTAACAAAAACGTAAGCTGTGAAGATTCATAAGTGAATGAAATTACATACTTTAGGTTTTAAATTGTTTCAGGGAAATAAAATTCTAGAAATGAAAGTCTTAGTATAAGAAAAATATTAAAGCAGTGTATTCACATGAAACCACTTGGGTGAAGTCAACAAATCATTTTTAAAAACATGACTAAGAATAATCTTCCTGGTGCTCTGGTTTTCCTGAGGATAGGAAATATTTCATTACTTCCAAAAATTTTGAGGGATGAGAGTAGTTTCATTTTTATTGAAGGTTCAACCCCACAAAATTTAATATCAAAAGTTGTATCATTACTTTTTTGGTCCTCAGGCCCATGTTCATGTCTTCTACTAAATGCAGAATTACAGACCTAACCCAGGAAGATACTGAAACATTTTTAGTATGTGTACCCTCTTGCCACTCTTAAAGTTATTACTCTGCAGCCACATGGGGAATGTTGTCATTGGGTCATGTTAGAGAAACACTGTCAGCTTGGAGTCCTCAGTCATCAGCTGGGAAGAGCAGAGAAAAAATAGCCAGGCCCTTGGCTTAACCCACACTCACTGACTGCATGTCAGGAAAAGACCAGACTAACATACTAACATACAGCACCAACTTCCTTCCCAGCTCTTTTCTTTCTTATTCCTCCAGTTTTTCACAAGGCAAAGTAGTTGCATGAACTAGAAACATTCTGGAAATTGGTTCTAATGACAGTAAGAGTGTCAGGGAGTAGAGGACTGTTGAGCCAACAGGATCTGCAGCCCAAAATGTGAACCTATCATAAATATAGTTACATCTTCTTAAGACGAGCCAATAGTTTCTATGAAAAATGAACATGTTTATCTAGCAAATATATAGGCCATGGAATGAATAAACAGTAATATCATAGTTAAGACACTTGCAGAAGTAATGGCCTATTTTTGGGTTAGAAGTGGAACTGACTCTGCAGGAAGACAGTGGCAATCACCGTGCAAGGGAGTGGTTTTCCTTGGATGAGATTTGGAACTGCCTACTTAGAAACAAGTGATTTATCTGAAAAAGCTAAAGAACCAAAAAAGAAGGTTTGTGGGGGATACAAAGACAACTCAAAGACTATATGGTGAGACCAGAGAAGTCAGGAAACAACTCTTCCCTCCAAGGTGCTCTGAGAGCTTGAAACTGGACCTCAGTCCAAATATTACAGCATATGAAATAATACTGCATGCAATAATACTGTATACCACATAGCACTGATCTTTATCTT
The DNA here is from genome assembly GCA_013400575.1 of Peucedramus taeniatus. Taxonomy (NCBI): domain Eukaryota; kingdom Metazoa; phylum Chordata; class Aves; order Passeriformes; family Fringillidae; genus Peucedramus; species Peucedramus taeniatus. Next base: position 3,642 of record WBNO01025801.1, on the reverse strand, counting down.
CTGGGAAAAGGTTGGCATGTGAATTGTAGTGGTCTCTAGTGTGAAGTAACTACGTCTCTTTTCAGGAAATTGTACTTCGCAGTGGTTTTGCACAGCTGCAGGTAGTACTGGAACTATGTCTAAACAGCTGTGGCAGATACAGCCATCTTTGGAATTATTATTTTATTTACTAGCTAAGATTTGAAAAGCTACAGAGAGATTTAAATGCTTATTCCTTATCTTGCTTCCTATAAATGTTATGGGATATAAAAGTTAGTCTATGCTAACAGCTCTGTCTGTTAAGTTTCATTCATATTCTGAACCTCAATACAAAAAAGAAAAAAATAATTTAGCCAGACTTCAAAGCATATGGTTAGAAAAGACACTAGAAGGGCAAAAATGCACACCATTTCATCTCAGGAGTTAACTTGACCTGAATAAGTCTTTTTTTTAGAGACTCCAACTACTGAAAACCTCTCACCTGTTCTGGAACTTAACTACCCTTTGCAATTAAAATATTTCTCCTCATGTCTAATGTGATTTGTCATGAAATGCCTTAAAAAAATCTGGAAAATATGCAGCTACTGCAAAAAGATTTATCTTTCTCCTGTCCTTTTGGACATTATTTATCAATTGTGCAAAGTTCTTATTTTTCTCTTCTACTACCAAAGAGAACATCAGCCCAATTTAGATCTTTTCATAACTAATTCACTAATGCATGGAATTTTCTGCCAGGAATATATGTAGGACTGAAACAAATCAAGAGCAATAGGTAAAGTTCAGCACTGACCTTTAATTTCTCAACTGTGAGAGTCTAGGGTATAAAAAGACTCTCCTTTTATTTGATTTGTATGAGCTTGGAAGTCTTTCTACATGATTTCTTTGGTCTCTCTGTGAGTGAACAGGCTGTCAAATACAGGAGGTGAGGGGCTGCAACTCAGACCCCCAAGTACACTGTTCTCACCACTGTTTAAAGCACAGAGCCTACTTTGATGTAGATCTGCCCAAAAATGTGCCCTGCCTTTTCTTTTACCTCAAATCTGATGATTTCATTTTGTTCTAAATTTGGCTCTTTTTGCTTTTTTGTTTTTGTTGGTCTACTTGGCTTTCTAATCAGTTCATTCATCCCGAGCTTGCTAAAGAGGATTAGTCCCCAGAAAATTTGTATGGGACCCTTTTGACATATATGAAAAGAAGACACTGTCTCTCAAGTAACCCATTTAAGTGCAAGGTCTGCCATGCAGTATTGGAATTACACAAACTGTTTCAGGCAACTCAGACACGCTGACCCTAGATAATCTCTGTGCTTTCTGAGGAGCAATGAACAAAGAATCACAACCTGCCACATGGGCAATCATGCCCATTTCAAGCTGTGGCAAGGAATGAAAGGTATGAGAGAGAATGCAAGGTGTCTCAGTCCATGACACGCCAGCAGGGTGTGTGGGGGTGTGGGTGGGGGCTCTGTGTGGAGTGAGTGTAGGTGTGGGCGTTTTCTTGTCTCTACATGCTGCTGCACAGCTCTGCTGACCCTGTCAATGTGTTAGTGGAAGACAGCTGATTAATAATGGAAAAGAACAAGACAAAGTCTGGCAATCACAGTCCAAAACTACATTGTTCAATTGCGTATGAGCCAAACAGGAGCACAGCTCAGCAGAGAGGGGGCAGAGAGAAAGAGAGGAGTGCAATTAAACTTCAGGTAGGGGACACTTGAAATGCTCATCTCTCCTGGAAAAGATGTTCTGAAACCATCTCCCTGGGGATGTCAGAGTTTTTTAGGCAGTTTTCTAGCAGCAATTATTTGTAAACCTCGCTCATGTCCTTGGAATCCTTTACCTCATCCAAGGCTCCACTTCCCCATAAGTTCCCTGTGGCTACACATGCCTTGCTATTCTGTGCTAGCTCAGGCTTTCAGCTCTGTCAAAATCACAGCATTTCTTCTTGCATGACCTGTCTTGTTTCAGGTCTTCCAGTATGCTCTTCAGTCTTATCCCCCTGTTTCTCTCAGGGGGCTTCCACAGCAAAAACAGAGGCCTACAGGTTTTCTCTTGCACCACAAACACAAATCTGATGCAGATGCAGATTTCAAAGGCCTCATCTGATCTTCATCTGCCTCCCATCAGCATTTTCTTCTGGTGACACTGGGTGAATCTAGCAGTTTTTCCTTCTCGCCCATGGCAATACTGGTGCCTGACAACCACACCCCTGATTTCCCTTCCAATTAGCTGTGGAACTGCAGAACAATCCTATGGGAATACCCAGTGCCCCAAGCATCCAGGAGTAGTGCTACCCTAAACAATAGATATGAAATTTTATTTTCCTGCTGCTCCACAAGAGATAGAGTGCAAGATAAAACAGTGCTCTCTGGAGAAGATCAGATCTGTACTCAACAAGCCTTGTTTGTTTACTTTGATTAAAAACAACATCATATCTGTCCAATATTTAAGTGTTTAAGTGAAAACCAGAACTGCATCAGGTTCCTGATTGCAGAAGCCATCTCTGAATTTTCTCAAACTCAGGTCAAGGGGAATTGTTTCACTGGTTTCCATGGAAACCAGCCCAGACAAACCTAGCTAAAAGAAAGGGATCACAGGATTATAGAATGGCTTGGGCTGGAAGGGACCTTACAAATATCTCCAAGTCATCCCAAAACCTTTATAGGCAGGGACACCTTCCACTAGACTAGTTTTCTTAGAGTCCCATCCAGCCATGGGAGAGACGAGAGGTGCGCCAGCCCTCTAATCATCTTTGTGACCCTCCCCTGGACTTGCTCCAACAGGTCTATGCCCTTCTTATATGGAGCATCTCAGAGCTGGCTGCAGAGTTCCAGATAGGGCTCATTAAAGCACAATAGAAGGATAGAATCACTTCACTAGATCTGCTGACCAAGATGCTTTCAATACAGCCCAAGATAAGGTGATTTTCTGGACTGCAAGTGCACATTGTCAAGCCATGTCAAAGTTCTCATCCACTCACAAGTCGTTCTCCTTAGGGCTGCTCTCAATATATCCACTGCCCAGTCTGTATCTGTACTTGGGATTGCCCAGGCTCTGGTACAGGACTTTGCATTTGGTCTTTTTGACCTTGATGGGGTTTGCACATCCCCACCTCTCCAGCCTGTCCAGGCCCCTCTGGATGGCATTCCTTCTCTGCAGCATGTTGGCTGCCCCACACAGCATGGTGTCTGTGGCAAACTCACTGAGGGTGCCCTCAATCCCACTGTCCCTGTCACTGACGAAGATGCTGAACAATGCCAGTTCAACATCAAACCCTGAGGACACCACTCATCTCTGGTGAACACTTGGACATTGAGCCTTTAACCACATGTAGAATCCACGAACACAAGGAGGCTAAATTCATATATCTCAAACACTGGTAGCTATGGAGCCAACCATGTTGGTAATAACAGCCAAGAATTGTTGGTAGTAACATGCCATGGGAAAGAACAAGACATTGCAGGAGATGGGGGCCATGTAGAGGTAAGTGTAGAACTTTTCCAGGACAAAAATCCTTCTTCTGGCTCCTCTAGATAAGCCCAACACAGCAAAACACAAGCACACAAATGAGGTAAAGGAGTGAGCATGGACTGTAAGAGGGAAACAAGACCATCCACAACCCTTGAAAATGGAACCTGTCCATGGTTGCTCCTTCCTTCCTTCCTTCCTT
>WBNO01025795.1:178-16628 GCA_013400575.1 Peucedramus taeniatus | reverse complement strand
CCCTCAGCGCCGCCCGCCATGTTCGCGGAGCTGAACGAGCTGCTCGGGGCCTCCCCGGAGCGCCCGGACGCGGTGAGAGGGCGCTGAGAGGGCGGGAGGGACGGGCCGGGGCCGCCGGGAGCGGCGGGGCACGCTGGGAGGGGCACGGCCTTTGCAGACGGAGACGACGGCTGCGGCCGGTCCTAGAGCTGAGCCACCTTCGGCCCTTCCGTCTCCCGTTCCCGGCTCCCCGCCGCCCCTCACGGCTCCGGCTCCGGCATCCGCCGCTGAGGAGCGGCCGAGCTCTGTTCTCGCGGTGTGTCCGTGCTTCCGTGCGGAGAATAAACACAGAACTGGGCGTTAAACCCGCTGGCGGGCACTGCTGTGGACAGGGGAGCTGTTCTAGAGATACTCGTCATTTAGGGCACTAAATTAATTAATGTAGCTTTTCCAGGAAGGTTTTGTGTTAATGAAGCCACGCAGGAACTAAACACCGTCGCTCTCTGTGAGAGCTGTGCAGATAAAATGTCAGTCATGGAATCCCAGAGTGGTTTGGGCTGGAAGGATCCTTAAAGTTCATCTGGTCCTCCCTCCTCTCCCGTGCAGGGACACCTTCCTCCATCCCAGGCTGCTCCCAGCCCTGTCCAGCCTGGCCTTGGGCACTGCCAGGGATCCAGGGGCAGCCACAGCTGCTCTGGGAATTCCATCCCAGCCAGGAATTCCCCATTCCCAATCTCCCATCCATCCCTGCCCTCTGGCAGTGGGAGCCATTCCCTGTGTCCTGTCCCTCCATCCCCTGTCCCCAGCCCCTCTCCAGCTCTCCTGGAGCCCCTTCAGGCCCTGCCAGGGGCTCTGAGCTCTCCCTGGAGCCTTCTCCTCTCCAGGAAAACATTCCCAGCTCTCCCAGACTGGCTCCAGAGCAGGGGGGCTCCAGCCCTGGAGCAGCTTGTCTATTTTCAGTCCATCTCTCCATCCCCCAGCCTTTGCTGATTCTGGGGATTATCCCAGCACAGCTACAACACCTTGCACTTGGTCTTGTTGAACCTGGTGAGGTTCCCATGGACCCGCTCTGTCAACTTCTGCAGGTCCCTCTGGATGCCCCATCCCTTCCCTCTGGTGTGTGACCACACCACCAGCTCGGTGTCATCAGTAGTTATCAATAAATTATCCGTGTGCTGCATGTTACTCCATGTTTCTCCTGACAGTTATGAGCTTAGATAATAAAAGCAAGTTTGGAGTGATAATTTATTTTATAGGTCTGAGTTTCCCCCTTTGTCTCCAGTTTCCCCCCTTGCCCTACTACCAGGTTGTGATGGGAATAGGGCAGGTTTCTCCTTGATCTGGAAGGTCATTCCTTGTCAGGCTGGCTGGAGTGGGGCACTGCTGGTCTGATGGGGAAACAGTACTGAGGGGAATTTGGGATGGTGCCTCTGGGGCTCAAAGCAGATCTGGTGGAGGTGTTGGCTGAGGCTGGGGTAGTAAAGGATAGCCTGAGTGTGCAAAGACCCAAAGCCCTGTGCTTCCTGTGGGTTGCTGTTGGGTTTTTAATGCACGTGAAACACTAAGGGAGAAATGCCTGGTGGAGTTTGTGCTCTAAGCTGTGCTTAGTGGTGGAGCTGTGGGATGAGCAGGAATGCAGGCATCCATGAGCTTGGTTCTGAGGCAAGGAGCTCACCTTGGTGTGAACAGGAAATTCCACAGAGCAAAACCCCAAGATTTAGCCTCAAGATCCCGGGTTTGGACTTGGCAGCCAGAGCAGGAGCCGACCAAGGACTCGTCTGTGTGAGGAATTCCCTTGGGTTTACAGGCCGAGGTTTCCCCTCTGCCGGGGTGTCATGCTGGCTGGCTGCCCAGCGAGTGCTGTTCCCGGTGCTGGAGGGGGGAATGACTTCCTGCAATACTCCTGCTGTTAAATCTGGTTTGCTCTGGTAGTAAATGATGAGTAGGTGTGTGTGCAGGTCCCCGTCAGTGTCAGCGATCCCCGTGCTGGGATGCCCAGCCTGGCCGGGTGTGTAACAGTATCAGCCCTGTGCAGGCCTGACCTTCCCGGCGCTGCCATCCGGGCTCCACAGCCGGGCCCTGCCGCTCCCGAGCCCACGGGCGCTGTCCCCGCAGGGCTGCTGGGTGCTGGGAGCTGCTGCTGGTGTGGCTGTGTCCGTGGGTGTACCTGCTGTGTCACCGTGGGCTTGTGACACCCACTGCTGCCCCGCCGAGGGATTCTGGCAGCTCCTAACAAGTAGTTGCAGCTTCTGCCTCGTAGCCTGCAGGTGTTGAGTGCGTGAGGGCAGAGCGTGGACAGAACGGGGTGGGGTTCATGGAGAAGGGACTACGGGAAGGCTTTGCCTTTGGAACGGCACAGTGCCGTGTGCTCAGAGTGACAAATCCCACAGCCTGTGGGAGCCAGCTGCCAGGGAGGGCACACAGGGAGTGCTTGGCCTGCTCTTCCCGGGGCTCTGATGGGGGAGAGCGGAGCTGAAGGGAGGGATTGCAGAAGGTAAATCCCTGAATGTCTGCGTTTATGCTGTTTGAGCGCAAGTCTCCTCCAGGCTCATCTGTGGAGGGCATGTCTTGGGACAGTGTCCCTGTCACTGCAGTGGCTGTCGAGGCATAACCCTTTTTTGGGGGGAAGAGCTCTCACTCCGGCTGAGGGAGAGCAGCTTCCCTGCCCTGGCCTCTGCTCTGCATTCCCTGCAGTCATGTTCAATATTTGCCGTTCCATTCACTCCGCTTTAGGCACCGGGGAGTTTGTTCTGATGGATGGCTTGGGAGCTGCCTGTGCAGAGATGGCTTGTTGTTGCAAAAGGCTTTTTCTGTTCCTGGGAGTAGAAAAACCTCCCACTTTGATAAGTTCTTTGTGTTTCCAAGCAGCTCATCTATGATTTGTATTGATTAAAGAAACATCCTGACTAAGATTTTAATGGAAACAAACACCTTGATGAGGCTGGGGCTGATAATGAGTGTGCACTAATGAACAGAATTAATTTCCTGCCTGATCAAAACAAGGTTTATACCTTGTGCTGAGAGCTCTGCTGCACTAGAGAATTTTGGTGATAAGGTTTTCTACCCTGAAGGTGGCATGTTTGAAGTAAACCTGGAAGGGAGGACAGGGAGGGCTGTTTGGGCACAGGAGGAACAGCAGCTCTAGCAGTGCTGACATTTTAAGCACACTGGCAATGCTGGTTGTGGCAGAGGGAGAATGGGCTGGGAATGGAGTGAGTGACTGGCTGTTGTTCCCCTGCCACTCAGAGAAGAAAGATGCCTGTGAATTGGAGGAGAGGGGCACAAAGGTGGGAGGTGGAAACTGCCCAGAGCCCCCTTGATGGTGTCCAGCACCAGAGGCTCTGGATGTGGCAGCCCTGGGAGCACGGTGCTGCACGTCCGTGATTGCCAGGGGAGGGGGTGGCAGCTGGTCCAGCTGGGCTCACGGTTGAGCACAAGGGTTTTTAGCTGGTAGACATGTGGCAGCGCTGGGCATGTGGGGACATGGTTCAGTGGTGAGCTTGACAGTGCTGGGTTAATGGTTGGTCTTGATGGGCTCAGAGTGGTTTTCCAGCCCTAGCGATGCTGTGGTTCAGATGCCTCCCCATGGGCTGTGTCCAGAGGAAGTGTTGGCTTCCCTTTGTAAACAGGCAGCTGGAGCTCTGCTTGTCCACTTCTTCCTCTGAGTAGCAGCTGCAGAATTCCTACAGCTTGAGCCAGCATCTTGTCTACCAAGAGCAGTTTGTGCCCTCACCTTACTCTGCTATTTTGCTGCTTCTCTTCCAGGGTAAATTCACACTGCTGCGAGACACCCGGACAGATGGCAGCTTCCTGGTGCACCACTTCCTCTCCTTCTACCTCAGAGGTGGGTCAGCAGCAGCACTCTCTGAGGCAGGGACACCTCGGAGGTTCTCTCAGGGTTGCTTCATGAGCAGAGGGCAGTTCTGCAGAGTGTGAGTTATCCTTGGATAAACACAAAGCTTTGGGGTTAGGATTTATGGGTGCTAGTCCTGACTTGTTCTTGGGACTCCTCTGTATCCTTGGGTACATCCCATAATTCTGCACCTTGTTTCATCATGGATTGTGGTGATGGTTGTAAATCACACAGGCTCTGACAGGGAGGTGTTCACTGCAATTCCCTCACTGCGTCCATTTTTATGATGTAATTACACATATCAGGACCAATTAACAGCAGATCAGCTCAGAGTGAGTCAAGAAACAGAGCCTGGCAAGGTGTCTAATTAATTTTCTGGGAACAGTTTCCCCTGTGAGTAACCTCCTGGCCCCTGCAGAGCAGGTGCTGGACTCAGGGACTCCTCCAGCTTTCTGCTGGCACAGCCACCAGCCCAGCAGCTCTGGTACTGTCAGGCCTGAAAGGGAACTCAGAGTGCAGGGCAGGGCATGGGATGAGCACATTCTGCCCCCAGGACTGCCACTGCCTCAACTGGGGCTTTACCCTACTTGGAAATATTTTTTTACTTAATGGAACAGGGAAACTGAAGGAAATCCCGTGGAAAGTGAATGGTTCAAAGAGACCTGCCAGACACTTCCTCGGGCTCTGCTGATGTCCTGCCCCGCAGCAGTGCCCTGGGCATTGGTGCTGCCCCACAGCAGTGCCCTGGGAGTCGCTGTCCAGAGCTGCCTGTGAGCCTGGGAAAAGCCCTCCATCCCTGGTGGGTGGGCAGCCCTGTGGGATATTAATGTGTCTCAGGACAGGTGTGCTGGCTGTCACCTGCCCCTTTCCAGCCCAGGGCCTGGGTGCAGTTATTCCCTGTTTGCAGCACCCCCATGTTGTCCACTTGGTGCCCAAAACCTTTGGGAGATCTGAAGGTTCATCTGCGGCCATTGACTTGTTCTACTTGAAATCCATGTCTGACAAACACTGATTATGTTCATACCCAAACTGTGTTCCAAAATCACTTTTTATTTAGGTGTCTGACACAATTCCCTGTTCTGTGTTTCTCCAGTCAAGGTCAGTTGCCCTGTGAGAGCCAAAATGGGAATTTTTGGCATGTCTGTGGTTTCAGTAGTTCAGTGTCACAGCCGGCCCTTGGCCTCCTTACTGTCACATCAGCAAACAGGGCCAGGAGGTGCCAGGCTGGCCTGGAATGAGGCAGAAAAGGGGCCTTACACTTTTTAAAGTAATCTGTTTCCTTCTTTCCCTCTCTTTTTAAACTAACATTTTCACTAACGCAGATTTCACCTCTATAAGGGTGAAAATTGAAAGCAAAGGAGAGTTTGTCTAGACTTGCATCACTTCAAGGTCCTTCCAGACAGGTCTGTGGCCTGGCTGCTGTGATTTATGAGCTTTGATAATGTCAGCTGCAAAGTGGAACTGCTAATGTGTGCTTTTGTCCCTCCCCAGCTGGCTGCAAGGTTTGCTTTGTGGCCCTGCTCCAGTCCTTCAGCCACTACAACATCGTGGCACAGAAACTGGTGAGTCTCTTGGCATAGGTTCATTATTACGGGTCCAGGTAGTTTCTGTTAGGTGGGAAGGAATGGGAATGGGGAGCAGGAATTGTGTGTGAGCAGATGTTTCCAGGTCTTGATGGGGACAGTCAGGATGGTGCTCCTGTGATGGGGGTAAAGAGCACTTTGGGGCAGAAACCTGGCTGTGAGGTGCCCCACGGGCTCTGTCCTGCCAAGAGCTGGACAGCTGATTGCTTTGTGCTTAGAAGTGTTTGCTGGGGATGTGTTCCCCAGACAGGCACAGACTGGTTGATGGAGATTCCTTAATCCCCTGGAGAGGAAAATGCTGTGGTGTCAGTGTTCCCAGGACCCCTGCACCCCTGCAGGAGCTCCTGAGGTGACTTTGTCCCCTGTCCTTTGGTTCCTGTTGGGATGGAGGGCTGAGTCACAAGGACACCTGTGTGTCTCGTTTGGCCTCTGGGCTGAGCCATCCCTTTGAGCTCTGTGAGGAGCCACAGGTAAATTCCTAGGGATTTCCTTCCCATGCTGAGTTGGATGAGGATTATGTGGACTCTGAAGTGAGGAAACAGAGGGACAAAGCAGGCAGGGTAATTCTGCATGTCAGCATATTGTCTGAGCTCCAAACTGCTTCACTCAGCTCTTTGTTCAACACTCCAAGGTGAAATGCTCCAGGTGGGAAGTCCGGGTGACCTTCCAGAGCTGAAGGAACGAGGGCTTGCACTGCTCCTCCCTCCTCTGGTTCTGCTGTGAATCCCAGCAGCACTGCTGCTCATAAAGGCTCCCAGGTGTTGAGGAACCAGTATTGTATTCCCCACTGTAAACATGGTGCTGCTAAACAACTGTATTTTATTTACTGCTCAGTTCTTACCTTTTGAAAGGCGATCAGTGGCGTGGGGTACATGCAGTGGGTTGAGCCTTCACGGTGTTCCCCCACGGAGCTGTAGCTCAAGGTGTGATTCCCCTGCAGAGCAGATCCTCCTGGCTGAGCAAACCACCCCCACGAGTGCAGAGCTTTGCGGTGCAGAGAGGAGGAAATCGGAGCTTGCTGAGTGGGGCAGGAAATGGGGCACAGCAGCCGGTGTGGGGAGGAAATCCAGCTGTTAAATACGGGATCCTTGCCTGCTCCTCAAGTCAGCGCGTTTCCTAATGCCGAGATTTCCCGGTGTACGCTCAATGGCAGCTGCTGACATCTCCCTGGCTGGGAGGCTGAGGAGGGAGAACATGAGGATTAGCTGGAGCACACGTGCGATGCAAATGGGGGCGATTTGCTGTCTGATACTCGAACAAAAGGTGGCTGCCACAAAGGTGATAAGCATAGCTCAGAGAAGCTGAGCTGCTTTCAGCTCTGAGTCACTCTTGCCTTGCAACTTCATAGGTGCCCCTGTGGTCCTTGCTGTGGATTCCTCCCAAGCTCTGAGGAGCTGGAGGTCGCAGCATCAGTTATTTATATCCAAGTTTCCATCACATCTTCTCTTTGCTTTAATCCGTCTTTGCACAGATGAACCCTTCAGGCTCAGAAAAGGTGGTTCTTGGCAGGGTAGTTTCACTCTTAAATTTGGTTTAAGAACTTGCTGCTGTAGATCTTTACTGGAGAGCGGTATTGGTGTGGCCACAGGCCCAGGGCAGTGCCCATGCCCTGTGTGGGCACTGCTGAGGCACCTCCAGTCCTGGGGGCAGTTTTGTGGTCCCCAGGTACAGGACAGAGCGTGTCCAGGGAAGGGAGTGGAGATGGGAAGGGGCTGGAGCACCTGGAGTGGCTGAGGGAGCTGGAAAGGGGCTCAGCCTGGAGCAAAGGAGGCTCAGGGGGACCTTGTGGCTCTGCACAGCTCCTGGCAGGAGGGGACAGCCGGGGGGGTTGGGCTCTGTTCCCAGGGAGCAGGGACTTCAAGGGTTGCCATGGGAGGTTCAGGTTGGATACTGGGGAAATTCCTTCCCCAAAAAGTCTGCCCAGAGCCATGGTAGAGTCCCCATTAAGGGTGAAGGGATTTAAAAATCCAGTGGAGGTGGCACTTGGGGACATGGTCAGTGGTGACCTGGTCAGTGCTGGGGGAATGGCTGGGCTGGATGGATTCAGAGGACTTTTCCAGCCTCAGTGATTCTGGGATTATGCCCCTAGGAAAGCCTGCACTTGGACGAGCTTCAGAACTGAGCAATGCCCCAGTTTCTGTTGGGAGCAGGGTATTCCCAGGCCCAGGAGGAGGCTCCTGGAGCCAGGGTGGATTGTACAGTGACACTTGTAGCACTGGTGTGTGGTGATAAAGTGAATATTTATACACAGCTGAAGTGATGCTTCCAGGGACTTGCTGCTTTCCCAGTGTGCCAGGTATTACAAGTCCCAAACACTTCCTTATGTGTTAGCTAAATGCGGGGATGTATCTTTACTTGCAGGAAAAAACTTCCCTGGCTTTTCTGGCTTTTTTTGTGCCTGTGTCCTCTTTCCCTAAGGACTCACACTTCATTTTAAGGCACTGTCAGTGTTATTGGCCCTGACCTTGCAGAGAACATGCAGGGCTATATCAGGACAAACAGCAGCAGGGCACCCTGCCAGGTGTGTTCCCACCCTCACTTGTACAAAGTTTGTTTTGTTTTACAGGAAAACCAGATTTGTCCCCATTTGATGTCCATCTCCTGTCCCCTGTTCCGAGCTCACAGCTTGGAGGACGTGGTGTGGCCTGATCAGTGATGGCCACACTTTGTCCCACAGCTGTGTTTGCTGATGAGCTCATTCCCCCTGCTTTGCACACTCCATTCCTCCTGTCCCTCAGATCTTTTGCTTTCCCGTATGGAATGGCCAGCGGAGAGCAGCAGCTCTGCTTTGAGGGGCTGTCAGTGCTGGCAGGCCGGGGGGCAGCACGCTCCAGCAGCTCCCCAGAGGGACAGGAGCAGCTGAGCTGCTGCTGCAGGAGCATTCCTGGGCTGGGTCGATGGCTGACAGCATGCCAGAGATAATGTCCCTGTCAGGGTAATGGAGCGGGATGCTGGCTCACACCGAAAGCTTTCAGGCTGTTTGGGTGCTGGGCAGTGCTGTGGCTCCGCTGTGGGGATATCAGTCCTCTCTGTGCACTCAGGAAGGTGCCACTGGCCATTTGGAGCACTTAGCCCACTTTACCAAGCTGTCTGATGCTTCCAAAGGTCACACTGGGTGGGCTGCAAGCAGGGAGACAGGCAGAGGTCTGCTGTGGCAGGTGACTGCAGTGGGTGGGTTCACATCTCTCTGGGACCTGTTCCCCTGTTGGAAAATGAGGCCGGACTTACTGGGTCCATGCCATGGCACTGAGGGGGCTGAATTCTTGGTCTGACACACAGGCACCCTGTCCCTGGCTGCTGTGGCCCTTCTCTGTCTCCCAGGCAGGCCCTGGTGTCACAGCACTGAGGTCCCTTCTGAAGTGGGGGGACACTTTTCTTGCAGATCTGAGGTACAGAGAGTTTGTAAGAAATGGCTGAAGCAAAGGTAAAATCAGTTGTGAATTATTGATATTAATAGTGAATTTCATCACAGCATTTCAGCAGGTTCCCAGTCCTATGGACTGCAGAAATCCCTGAGGGAATGAGGTTTGTGAGGCTGCTGTGCAGCCCAGCCATTCTTTATGGCATGGCAGGTATTTATTTGCTGGCTGTTCCCTGCTCCTCACCTGCCGCATAAAGGAGGTTCTGTCCTTGGCTAGGAAGCTTTCCATCGTGTGTGCTCAGAATTGCCCAATAATGCTGCTATTTCTGAAGCTGTTACTGAGGGGTAGTGCCCAAAAAAATCTATTGCTTGATTGAGGGACTCTGAAGAGGGAATGAGCATTCAGGCATACATTCCTTCCCAGCTGAGGAAAAGGAAAATAGAGGAAGCATTCTTCTCAGGCAGCAGGATTCCCAAGGTTGGGAGTCCAAGCAGATTCCATTTAAAGCAGGGAACAGATGCCAGCAGATGGGGGTTCAGTCAGGCCTCAGATTGTTCTTAATATCCATGTTACAAGGTGATAGTGCTGCAAAATTGAGCCTGGGAAGATAATAATGGAATCATTTGGGTTGGAAGACACCTGAAAAGGTCACCTAGTCCAGTCCTCCAGGAAATAGTTGTACTGCACATGGTCATGGAATCATTGAGGTTGGAAAGCCCTCAAGGATCATTGTGTCCACCTGTCCCCCAGCACTGCCAAGGCCACCACTAAGCCAAGTGCCACATGCACAAGGCTTTTAAATCCTGCCAGGGATGGTGACTCCTCCACTCCCATGGGCAGCCCCTTCCAAACCTGACCACCCTTTTTGGGAATAAACTGTGGAGAGTGACAAGGTCTCCTCTGAGCCCCCTCTTGTCCAGGCTGAACCCCCCCAGCTCCTTCAGCCCTTGACAGGGCTTGGAGCAACCTAGTCCAGTGGAAGGTGTCCCTGCAGAGGGATGGAACTGGATGATCTTTAAATGTCCCTCCAACCCAAACCTTTCTAGAGTTTGGTGATCTCCAGCTGGAGTCTTCTCAATGTCTGCTGCAGCTGTGGGATGTCTCCATTGGAGCTGGACATTCCCAGCACGTGGCTCTCCATTGACCTCACCAGCAGGCAGGGCTGCAAGCCAGCTGAGTTTGAGTCTGAGTCGCAGCCCCAGGCGTTTGTCGTGCTCCTCCTCCTCCTCCTCCTCCTCCTCCAAGTGGAGTCAGGGCTGCTTCCCGTGGGAGCCCTGGCTGCTCTCTCCCAGGTGTTGTGCAAGTGTCGGGATGCCAAGCCCACGGCGCTCTCCGGAGCCAGGCCGTGCCAGGCTCGGCTGCGTGGGCTGTGCCAGGAGCCCTCATTGCCACAGCCATGATCTGGAGATAGTGAAAAACAAAAGCTTTCACCTCCCAGGGAGGGAGGTGAAGGAATTGCTCACAGCAGGCCCTTGGAGAAGCCTGGGCCATTCTCTCCCTGCCTCTGCACACCAGGCTGGCTTCCCAGAAGGAATTCCAGGATGTTTGAGCCCCCAAATCACAGTGTGTTTTTGTTATCTCCTGGCAAAGTATGGAAGAGTGAATATGCCACCAGTGACTGTAACAGTAGTGCCCATTTCATCCCTGAAGCACTGGCTTTATCAACACATTTAGATAGGATTTTATTCAAATAAGAATGAAAATTTGGCTGTTGAGCCATGTGGTTCTGTGCACCATTTTCTATAAGTGTTCACTCTGAAACCTAATGTTTTCCTCTCTCAAGGGAGTCAGTCTGGCAGCTGCCAAGGAGCGGGGACAGCTTGTCTTCCTGGAGGGCCTCAAGTCCTGCCTTGACCTCCTGTTTGGGGAGGAGGAGCAGTCAGGACAGCCCAGTCCTCTGCAGTTCCTGAGGTGAGCCTGAGCATGGAGTGTTCCCCCCTCACATCTGCTGCCACCAAGGACACCACCCAAAGTCCAGGACTGGCTTCTGCTGCCCTTTGTGCTCCCCTCCAAGGCCCAAGGACTCAGCTGGACACCAGGTGAAGGAAATGCCAGCATTGTGCACATCCCCGAAAGTGTCCTGGCCTGTCCTTCGCTGCTGCTCATGGAGGGATCCTGTCCCCCTTCCCAGAATTTTAGGTGAACTTCCACCCCCATCCTCATTGCCAAGCATGTCGCAGATCTAGAAAAAAAATTATTTTGGCACTCCACACGTTCATGTCAAATTAAACCCCAGCCAAGTGGTTTTATTCCCTTCTTTCATATTTTTGAGTTTTATTCTTGTCCAAGAGAACAGTGCTGTTTTATTCATGCTGGCTTTTGGGTTTATTCTCATGTCATTTTCTCCATGTTCCCTGGGAAGCTCAGCAAAGGCCAAACACTTCCTTGGCAGTGTCCAAGGCCAGGTTGGACTGGGCTTGGAGCAACCTGGGATAGTGGAAGGTGTCCCTGCAGAGAGGTGGCACTGGATGGGCTTTGAGTTTCCTTCCCACCAAACCATTCCACGATCCCTGGAGCAGGGCAGGGAGGTTTCACCACACGCAGGTATAAAGGAGCAGGGGCTGAAGGGCAGTGAGGAGGTGACTGTCACAGCAGGGAGGGGGCAGGCTGGTGATCCCCACTCTGGGTCAGTGGGTGAGGAGGGGGACACGCGGTGCCAAGCCCCTGACACCTCCTTCACGTCTTCCAGCGGGAGCACCTCTGACCTGCACGCCTTGTTTGACTTCGTCCGGCTGTCCCTGACTGCCACTGAGGGTGATGCCTGGAAAGGGCCCGTGCTGCTGGTGGACGACCTCAGCGTCCTGCTGAGCCTGGGGGCTGCACCGGTGGCCGTGCTGGACTTCATCCACTACTGCCGCGTGTGCGTGTGCTGCCAGCTGCAGGTACTGCTGCCCCTGCGCTCTGGCTGTGCACGGGGCCTGCCGAGCAAAGCCTGCCTTCATTTGCTCTTCCCCTCAGCATGCTGAGGTTTCTGAAAGGCTGTGGCTCTCCAAGGAGTTCAGATCATGGCTCTGGGGCCACTCTTGGGAGTTGAGTGTGTCCCTGAGTAGTGTGCGGGCTCCTGTTCAGCTGGATTCCTGGGAGATGCTGCCCAGAGAAGGGTTCTGTGCATCTCTGATGTATGACAGGGATTCAAGATGTAAAATACTGGTTTTTGGCACTCCTGGCTCTACAGAGATCCTGACTCACACCCCTGTGTGGGAGGGCGGGGGTGGAAATGGGTCATGTGAGGAGCTGGTGAATCTCACGGGGGACAGAATTGAAGGGCCCCTTCAGGGGCACACCAGCCCCTGCTCCCACCACCCTCCAGCGTGGCTGGTTCCCGAGGTGGGGTGAAGATCTACAGAAACATCCCAGCAATGTGGGGACTCCTGAGAACACCACAGCCAGAAGTGCTCACAGTCACATCCAAACTCTGCCATCACAGGCAGCATCCCCTCCCTGGGCACTTCCCTGCAGAACTGAGGAATGAGCCAATGGTGTTGGGTGTTGTCACCCTGCACTTCACACATGTGGGGTGTTGGGCTGTATGTACTGATGGGGTTGATGTGCTTGCAGAGAATTTACCTCCAAAGAGCTAAAAAAGATGATAAACCACGCTAACACTTTGCTATTTCTGTCTGAGGTGTTCTGAAGCTTTAAAGTACATTTTAATTGATTGAGAATTTGTGTTATTTTAAGTCACTGGTGGCTTGCATGGGCTGAGGCAGAGTCTCTTGAGGTGGATGTTAATAGAGTCAGTGTGTTGGGGAGGTGTTTGCTCCCTGTCAGAGCTGTGAGGGTGTGAGCATTGCTGCAGCCCTTTGGCCACTTCTTTATTTACCTGCTCTGAATTCAGTCAGTGCAATCTGCCCAGCCTGACAGACTGGTTCAGCCACTGTCTTCTCACAAAGGCCGGGGGTATTTTTAGACTGCATGTTACATGTATGTGTATGTGTACACAATGTACAGTGAGCTCTTCAGTGTTTGTATGTCATAGAATGGCCTGTGTTGGAAGGGACCATAAGGATCACGTATGCTGTGGGCAGGGACACTTCTGGTTTGGGCCCAGAGCTGGAGGCAGCTCTGCAGGGAGCTCTCACCTGAGTGGGGCAGAGGGGCAGAATCTCCCCTCCTCTGCTGCCCACACTGGGGATCAGCCAGGGTATGGGGGGGTTTCTGGCTGGGACCTGTCCAACCTCTCCTTTAACAGCTGCTGGTTATTTTCCCAGTGGAATTCAGACCAAGCTGGAGCTTAGATGGGGTGTTTGTGAAAGATCCTGTTGCCACCCCACATCCTTCCCCATAAGGATTAGGCCCAGCCAGGAGCTCATCCCTGCCTGCTGCTCCTGTTCCAGGGGAACGTCGTGGTGCTGGTTCACAGCAACGAGGATTCGGAAGATGAGGAGAATGAACTGGTTGTGAACTCCCTGTGTCATCACAGCGACCTCATCCTGTGGGCAGAGGGGCTGGCCACTGGCTTCTGCAAGGATGTTCATGGGCAGGTAAGGCACAGCAGAGCATGGACAGCTGGCACGTGTCCCTGTCACCTACAGCACTGCAGGCCCAGGGTTGTGGGAGACAGCCCAGGCTGCAGTGCGGTGAATGAATAATCCCAGGGGCACCAGGATCTGCTGGAGCACCCAGCTGTCACTCTGCTTCTGCGGGGATATTCAGGGACATCCTGCCACCTGGGACTCTCCACCTCCAGAAGCTTCCCAGGGTTTATGCAGCAGCTGCAGTGCAGGCTTCTCCCACCACGGAGTGAGGGAAAACGTTCCTGGGAAGTTTCCCCAAATGGTGGATCTGAGCCTGGCCTGTGGTGATCTCTGCAGGGCTGGGAGGGTGCTGACACTTGTGTGATCCCTCATCAGGGTCTGCCACCAAAGGCACAGGGACAGGCAGCTGCTGATGGATTGTTTATCAGTGACCTCCCTTCCCTGCAGGCCAGCCAGAGGCATGGGGGGCAAGGCTGCTCTGGGCAGCCAAAGGGACAATGTTCCTGTTCCTTTCCCTTTGCAGATTAAGATAATCAAGAGATTGTCCTTGCGGCAGGCGGCGGAGCAGGATCTGGTCCAGATCTACCAGTACAAGATCCAGGACAGGAACGTCACCTTTTTCGCACGGGGGCTGTCGGCTGCAGTCCTGTGACACTGTGACAGTGCAGAGCCTGGGAAGGGCAGTCCCTGCCTCTGCAAAAGCACCACCAGCACCTCTCCGGAGCAGCACAGCAAACTGACCCAGAGGGAAGCTCAGACACAGCTGGAAGCGGTGCCAACGTGGGATCAGCCTGCCTTGGGGCCTGCTGCATCCCTTTGTCCTCCCACCCCGTTCCCAACACACTCAGGCCAAGAAAGGGAGCAAGAACTTGCAAGAATGGCCCTTAGAGCATGTGAATACAGGCAGGAGGTGCCCTGCGGGCTGGGTGTGCCTTGCCTCACCTTTTCCGGTGTGCTGGGCACAGCGTGGCAGTGCCAGGCGCTGCACGGAGGGAGCACCCCTCCCTCCCGCTGGCACAGGAGCAGATGACACACGGTGGGTGGAGCAGGGATGGTCCAGGTGCCTGGCGCAATCCTCTCCTTGCTCCCAGCTCTGGCTGGCAGGGATTTGCCCAGCTCCCATGCAGCTGGTAAATGCACGGCTCCGTGCATAGCCCTCACCTGGCTGTGCTGAGACCTGGGCGCTGCTGGCCTTTATCCCTGCGGCTTCCCAAGCTCATCCTGGGCTTTGTGGTTGGATAAATCCCTCTGGGAGCCTGTCTCAGCCACTGCTTCCTTATCCCAAACCCTGACTAGCAGTTACATGACCTGCCTGTGCTGAAGCAGGTTTATTAATAATCCATAATTTTGGTGAGATAAGCGTACAGTGATTAAGTAACCACGGATCTCTGGGTGGGAGCTGCTCCCCACCTGCTGCTTGGCAGGGAGCAGGAATGGGCATCTCCCAAGCCTGGATGAGGAGAGGGCAATCCTGGGAGCAGAGCTCAGGCCTGGAGGTCTCCTGGTAGCTGCTCCTGCGGGGATATCCCATTTATCCCAGGAGATAAAAGCATCCCACACACTTGTGAGAGTCCTGAGCAATCTGCCAGGTCCTTGCAGCTCCAGAGCTGGGATAGCAACTCTGGCAGTGGGACACATTCCTGATTTTCCACGTAGACTCAGTGACCCATGCCATGCTGGTTTGGGAATGTGCTCTTTGCCTTGGAGTTTTGGGAGCCCTGGCAAGCTCAGGGCTGTGGCTGCTGATCAGTGGCAGCCCAGGGAAGCCAGGCAGGCTCCAGGGATTGTGGCAAAGCCACAGGGAGGGAGGGGGGTCAGGCCATGTGTGTGCTCTAGGACCACTGGTCCCTGGTGTCCTCTGGGCCCCTCTGTGCTCTGCTGTGAAAGTGGCAGTGCCCAGTGCCACTGCTGCTGTCCCAGTGTGGTGGCAGTGGCAGGGGTCAATGCACTGTCACAATCTGCAGAGGGAGGATGAGGGGACCTGGCACTGCAGCAGCTTAAAGTGCATCTGTGACGGGCACAGAATGGTGAATAATTGGAGTAATAGCTGTATGATTATCCTTGGAGAGATCCCAAAGCCTGCCTCCCAGGCTCTGCCTCCCTCTTGAAACTGGCAGGGTCACTGTGTGACATCATCACTGTGTGACATCATCACTGTGTGACATCACTGCCGCCTTCTGCCTGGTTCTTTCTGCCCTTAAGCAGTGCCTGTATCCCAGAAATGTGCTGAGGAGCCTGGGCCTGGCCCCCCATTTCCCCATGCAGGGGGCGTTCCTGGGGTCTGAGCCCTTCCAAAGAGCCGCTCTGCCTGCGCTGTGCCGTGGTGTGAGCTTGGACAGGGCCATGAAACCTGTGGGGGCTACTGAGCCACAGGCCCAAGCCAGCGCTCCCAGCAGCCCAGCCCAATGTCCAGCAGCGGCCTTGGCCAGCAGGACGCGATGGGGCAGCTGTGTGGAGCCAAGGCCACCGGCACGGCCGTGATCCAGCCGAGGCGGCGCTGCGGGAGGGCAGGCGGACAGTGGATGTCAGGAATGGTGCCATCGGTGGCAGCACGGCACGGCCTTGCCCCGGGTCAGCCGCCAGCTGCGTGCTCAGGGTCGCTGCCCCGAGCTGGCCAAGCTCTGTGTGTGTGCCAGCCGGAGCTTGGGCAACGCCGAGAAACTGGGTGGGACTTGGCCTGAGGGCTCGGCTCTCCGTTCGTTCCCCTGGCCTCGTTCCCCTGGCCTCGGAGGGAGCTGCGAGCAGGGGAGATCCCCCCGAGGCTGGGGCTGGGGCCAGGGGCGCGGGTCCCTGCGAGAAGGGGATGTGTGGCATTGGAAGAACTGCAGGCAGCAGGGACTGTTGGTGAGCGTCAAAGTCTGACAGGTGCAGGAAGGGCCCTGCAAAGGCTGTTCTGGGGTGCTCAGCCCCCCGAGATGAAGGAGAAGGGCGTGTGTTCTGCAGCATCCCAGCCCATGCCAGTGCCATGCTGGCAGGAGAGCAGGGGCGTTGCTGGGGGAGAAGGAAAGACCCCATGGCCTTTGGGCACCGCTTGCCCCTTCCCGTGGCGTGTGCCCAGTGCTCCCAAGGCCTGGCGCACTGCTGTTCCCGGGAATCAGAGTCACCTCTGTCCCCTGCACCGAGCCGGGGCTCCCGGTGCAAGGCCCTTTCTCCCGATGTACTCTGCCCCGCGTTGCGCCGGGACTCCTCGTGCCC
>WBNO01025786.1:244-40298 GCA_013400575.1 Peucedramus taeniatus | reverse complement strand
GAGCGCGGGCGGCGGGCCCGCGGAGCGGCCGCGGTGCCTGAGCTCGGGGGAGGCGGCGCGGCACAGCGCGGAACGCGGCTCTGTCTTCCAGGGGCTCTTGGGGCTGCCCTGGGGGCTGTGAGGCCGGGAGGGGGCTGGGAACGGGCCTGCGGTGGGAGCTGATCGGTGTTTGTCTCTCGCTTTGGCTCATGCAGTCTTTTGTTTTTGTGGGAGTTTTGTTGTTGTTGCTGATTGTTTGTTTGTTTTTTCTTTTCCTGTTGGTTTTTTTTCTTCCCTGTTGCGAAGAGATGTTCAGGGTTAAAAGTGCGTTTGGAGTGGGCTTAAAGAACAGCTTTTCGTCAGGATTTAAACTACCATTGATACGCACAGGTTGGATGAGGAGAGGCTGAGGGAGCTGGAAAGGGGCTCAGCCTGGAGAAAAGGAGGCTCAGGGGGGACCTTGTGGCTCTGCACAACTCCTGCCAGGAGGGGACAGCCGGGGGGGGTCGGGCTCTGCTCCCAGGAACAGGGACAGGAGGAGAGGGAATGGCCTCCAGTTGCATCAAGGAAGATTCAGGTTCGATATTGGGAAAAAATCCTTCACTGAAGGGTTTTACAGCTGCCCAGGGCAGGGGTGGAATCCCCACCCCTGGAGGGATTTAAAGATGTGTGGATGTAGCACTTGGGGACATGGGTCAGTGGTGGCCTTGGCAGTGCTGGGCCGTGGTTGGACTCTGATCTCAGGTGTCTCTTCCAACCTAAACAGTTCTGTGCTTCAGTCTGCTTTTGTCCTCGTTGTGGAGAAGTAGGGTTTTGTTCACACATCTCTCTAACAGCCTTAGGTTTATACTTTACTGTTCAATTCCATTCTGTAAAATGAGCCTGATGGAATCAATATTTTTGTATTGATTTGGAGATCAGTTGATCACAGAACAGTAATATCAGCAGAGAGCAGGAGACAAGAGTGTGAGGTTGTGAATACGAGTTAATTTGTAGAGGATGTGACATACTTCTGATGTAAACTTTACTTCTGCCTTTCAGTTTTTCAGCCTCTCACGTGGTAGAAATCTTGGTAAATGTATTACTAAAGTGTGATGTAAATTAAGGTAACCCACAGGTTTTAGCAAGTTACTCTCTTCCAGATCCATTCTTCTCGTGTGGCAGGAGGGGCAGCATTATTTGAAATTGTAATATCTGAGAGGAAGAGGATAAGCAGACATCCCCCAGTGCTTCCTTAGAAGCCCATCCTGCCCAAGAGTGGGATTAATTCTGCTTTTACTGAGTATTTTACACTGAAGCTCCATGACACAGTTACTCTTTTAGATCACAAAAATTCACATCTAATTCTCTTTTCACTACTAAGGGAATAGAGCCCAGGAATTAATTTTAAGAAGTCTTCATTAAAAGTTTCCCCAGATCAAATCCCTTGATACCTGGGGATATGTGGATTTTATTGTGTATGTGTAGAAATATTCCAGAAATAAAAGAAGTTTTAAGCTGATGAGCCCACACTGCATAATTGGGCTGATACAGTGTCTCTAGTTACATCAAAGATGTTAAGGAACTATTCAGATTAATTAGGCTCTTGTTTGATGGGTCATTTCACAGAATCATGGAATGATTTGGGTTGGAAGGGACCTCAGAGCTCATCTCATTCCACTCCCTGCCATCAGCAGGGACACCCTCCACTAGACCAGGCTGAAACATATCACAGTTCCTGGAAAGATACCACTGGTCATCCTAGCAAAGTGTTTTAAGCAACATTTATTCAATATAGAAATGGAGGTTTTTGCCTTCAAAAATGTTATGGGGTATTTTTTTTTTCCTTCCTTCACATTACATTACAATTTTAGTATTTTTATTTATTTTCTTTAGACTGATTCTTGATAAAGGTGACAAAGAAAAAAGCCATTTATTATGTGGAACTGAAATGACTTTGTTATTTTGCAGAGCAACAGTACTTTGAAGTGGAAAAGCGCCTGGCTCAGAGTCAGGAAAGACTTGTAAATGAGACCCAGGAATGTCAAACTCTGCGGGAGGAGCTTAAAAAGCTTCGTAAGTGTAACTGTGTAACACCCCTAAGTGTTGGGCAGGACATTCCCCCTCCAGTCCAGTGTTGTGGGAACTGCTTCAGGTTTTACACAGGGGCTGAAAATCCCTCATCAGCTGCATTTGGAGAGATGTGTTTTGGTGGAGTGTTCAGTAGTGGAATCTTTAATTCTCATGAAAAAAAAGCCCCTTGCTGGGTAGTAACAGTACAGTGGGCCATGTATTGATCCTCACAAAAGGTGCTTCTGCTCTAAGGATTGCCTTAATCTACCTCAGTACCCCTGGTCCATTCAGGGCAAGGCCTGGCATTCCTCTCTCTCTTTGTTAAAAATGTTTGTCAGGGAAATTGTGACTCTGTTGCATTTGGAGGGTGAGTTCTGTCCAGTTCTAGTGGAATCCCTCACTGCTGTTCCTTCCCTCCCAGATGAGCAGCTGAAGGTGCTCAATGAGAAGAACAAGGAGCTCGAGGCTGCCCAGGACCGGAACGCGGCCGTGCAGGTACTGCTGGGCCCTGGCAGGAGGTGACATCCTGTGGCTCCCTGGCCCTTTGCAGCACAGAGTGCACTCAGTTCCCAATGCAGTGTGTCAGGATCAGCACCAGTAGGAGCTCATGGAGATGTTTACATGTCCATGGGGCATGTGTGCAGGAAAATTGCAGGAACTTTTAAAGTAAAAGGTGGTGTTTTAGTGAACTGAGTGATGGGTAAGCAGGTGCTTTTGTTTCAGTTTGGATGGATTGTTCCATCCCAGCTGAAACCTGTTGTGAAGTGACTTTATACCAAACCCCCAAAATCCAGACAAGAGCTCTGTTTTTCCCCATTCTTTCCCACACTCTGGCACAGTTTTTCTTGTGTTATGTTCAAAAGTCACTGGGTTGCAGGATGAGTCACTTGAGCTGGCTGATCCAGGAGAACAGTAATTTTGAAGCAGGAAGCTAAAACAAGTTTATTAGATTGATTTTTCCAGAATGAGAAGATGGATCTCATTGTTTTCCCAGAGGAGCTTCCCTGAGCCTAACTGAGGCACTCTGTAGTGATACCTTGAGGGCAGAGACAGTGTAGCCTGTAAATGATCCAAGATTATTGATTTTGTTTTGATTTTTATATTGGTGTATGTTAATTGCATCATTTGGTTGTTTATTTTGGTGCATTGTTTATATTGGTGCATGTAAATTGCATTGTCATTCCTTGTTTACTCTGTTACCTCTTTTATTTAACCAAACAAAGCTGTTTCAGTAAATTCTTGACTATCACAGCTGTCTTTCCAAGAGTATTAAATTGAAATGCAGTTTTGAACAGCTCCATTGTGATTTCCCTGCCCACTCTAAGCCTCTTATCCCAGTGTTCACTTGGCTGGGATAACTCACTGAGGTTTAGCTCGCTACTGTGTGGTTCTGAGTGTAAGCAGTGGCTATAATCTTCCAGAGAGCTGATCACATTTCCTTATTGCCCTTTCTGCAATCTTTTCCAGAGCCAGTTAAGTCGAGAGAAGGAAGAACTGGAAGCTGAAAAGAGAGACTTGGTCCGAACAACTGAAAGGCGATCTCAGGAAGTTGAACATTTAAATGGTACAGCCAGGAACACAGTCAATAAATACCAGGAAATAACACAGTCGTTGCAGAAAGACAGCAGTTTGGTGCTTGTTTTTCTCAATTTAAAAATGTGCCTTATACAGTATCTTAGTGCCCAACATACAATTACATACAAAGTATCTTGCCTGTTGTCATTCTTTGCAGTTTAGTAATTAAAGCTGTTACACAACAGCTTTTTTCTAACCCTGATTTTCCTCCTCCAGAGGATGTTAAACGCTTAAATGAAAAGCTCACAGAGGCAAACACAGAAAAGGCAAAACTTCAGCTGAAGTTGGATGAGCTTCAAACATCAGATGTTTCCATGAAGGTGAGTTGGGCTTTATAAGCACAGTGTGTGTTCTGCATTGTTTGTGTGTGATGTAATCACCATTTTGCTATGATTCCTTGGAAAGTAGGTCAAGTAAGTTCCTGTTATTTGTAGCCAATTCTTTTATTATAAAATTTGTGGCTGTGACTGGAAGTGAGATCTGTATTCCTAGAATACAGGGGGTATCAGGCTGGGTAAGCATGTCCAGGCCTTCTTGGTTGCAGTGGAAGGAAGGACTGCTAGGAAGGACTTCAGCTCCATGAAGGGAGGTAGAAAGGAGAAAAATAATTAGCTATGAACCTGTACCATTACTCTGTGGGCAGAATAAACTCCATAGAGAGAGGAGGAAAGGACAAAAACCTCAATATCATAATTGATTTCCTCTAAAAGGCTACTAATCTTGTTCATGTTCCCAACTAATGTAAACTTGGAGGAAACTAACTCAAATGGCAGGAATGTATCATTGCTTGAAAGTTGTAACTTACTACCAGTGTAATAAGGAGCACTGCCTGTATTTACCTAATTGCAGTACATTTTTGTTACTCCTTGTCTGATCAGAGTAGTTTAAATGGCTGCTTTATTTTCTGTGGAAGCATTACAATCACACTGTGCAATTCTCTTTTCAGTACCGGGAGAAAAGGCTGGAGCAAGAGAAGGAGCTGCTGCAGAACCAGAACACATGGCTGAATGCTGAGCTGAAAGCCAAAACAGATGAACTGCTCCATACTGCCAGGGAGAAAGGCAATGAAATCCTGGAGCTCAAATGCAGTCTGGAGAACAAAAAGGAGGAGGTAATGTAATTACTGAGCTGTCATTTCTTAGAAATGATACCACCTGATTAACTGTATAAACAAAGCCAATACTTTAATGACTGTATTTGAGTGGCCCTTTATGCTCTTCCAGCAACTTGAGGGTTTGTTTTTATTTTTAAATTAAAAACAATGAGACAAGTATTTTCCAAAATAAACTGGACTAGGAACTCAAAATTTTATGTAGTGTTCTTATTTCTTCTCTGAATAGGTTTCCAGAATGGAGGAACAGGTGAACAGCTTGAAACAGTCAAATGAAAACCTCCAGAAGCACGTTGAAGAACTTTTGAATAAACTGAAGGAGGTGAGACAGCTTGAAATATGTTAAACGGCGTTAGAGTTGCTCCTACAAATCAAACAATAAAATGAGTGAAATGGAAATAGTGGAATGCTCCCCTACCCTGTCTCCTCTTTCATTTGCCAGGCAAAAGAGCAGCAGGCAAGCATGGAAGAGAGATTCCACAATGAACTGAATGCCCACATGAAATTATCCAACTTGTATAAAGTGAGTTTGTTAATCCCAATATAACTGTGGTAGAAGCTGAATCTTACGTATTGCAGGCCAATTTGGAGTTTTTTCCCCCACAAAATATGGGTGTGGAAAGATTAACTTCCATTGCAGGACTTTGTGAACATGCTTGTTTGTGAAACAGACCTTGTTTTCTTGGCTGCTGTCTTAGTCAGCATTTAGACTCATACATTATTTGGATTATCTTGGAGAATAAGCAAAACTGGGGTTGAAATAGTAATTTTATGCCAACTCTTTTGAGGCTCCATGTTGTAAAATTGTGGTTATGTCCGAGGTTCTATTGGAAGGTAAAAGTTTATGTGGAAAGTATGACTGTGGAAGAGATTTTTCTGAGTTAAAAGTTCATTTCTGAACACTGCAAATACTGGTGACTTTGTTTTAGGACCCAGCTGAATGTCCTGTACTTTATCAAAGACACACCATCTAAACAAGTAATATTTGTTCTGTTTGCTCAAAGAGTGGAAAATACCCTGTAACCTTCCGACTAAGTCAGCTGAAATGTACAACTGCTTGCTCTTTGGTTTGCATGTTTTAGTGCACAGGTTACTGAGCTCTGCTTTGTGAGCTTTCTTGCACAGATTCCCAAATAAACATTGTACAGCTTTGCATTTGGGAGATCTCAAGCTGGAAACAAAGAAACATAAACTGTTATATAAGTCTCTAAAAATACCATATTTTTCAGACTGTTTGAAATAGAGTATTGAAAATTCCCAGTTTTCTTTAGTCAGAAGAAGAAAAGAGCCAGCAGCAGCTGTAAACAGCTAAAGGCCATGCATTGTATTGGGAATTGCCACATCATATCAGTGTCTGATGCTTCTTATTCTCAGGCAGTTTGCATCAAAGTGAGACAATCCACATGGAAAGGATTGACCAGCTTAGGTGAATCTTTCAGCATTTTTTTTGCAGAAAACTGTGTTCATGATTAGTGGTCAGTTTAAGCTTTCTTGTAAACATGGGGCTGCTGTTGCTGTGCACTAAACGTGAGCTAAAATGCTTTCTTCAGAGTGCTGCTGATGACTCAGAGGCAAAGAGCAATGAGCTGACAGGAGCAGTGGAAGAGCTGCACAAGCTGCTGAAGGAAGCAGGTGAAGGTAAGCTGGCAAAGGGAGGAGAGCAGTTGGGTTCCTTGGAGTACCTTGATGCTCTGAAAAATGGGGGTTTTGTGTTCCTGAAAGGAATTTCATTGGGCTTTTGGGGTGATGGAAATATCAGTCCCTTTGTAACAAAAACTGTACCTAAGTAGTTGAATTTACTGATGGTTGGGGAACTATTTTCAAATACACCTGGAATTTTACTATGGATTTTGATGAAAGGATCTAATTTTGCAAGATATGTCTTCACTTTAGCTTTTTGATTTAGGTTCCTTTTCCCTGCTAAGGACAGTTCATATTTTTGCCCTTTTCTAAGCAAAGTTGATAAGCAGTGGTTCATGCTTTTCTCACATTGCTGAGTTTTCTTACCAGCAGGAACTTCTGCAGATCATATAAAGTAAAATTTAAGGTACACAGCTAAATTCTGATCCTTTTAAAATAAAAATCAATCACAACACATAACCTGCTTGTCTGATTTAATTTTAGCTAATAAAGCAACCCAGGAGCATTTGGCTGAGGTGGAGGAGTCAAAAGCCACCATGGAAAAGGAGCTGAGAGAGAAGATCACTAAGCTGGAGAAGGAGCTGGAGAACGCCAATGATTTACTGTCGGCTACGAAGCGCAAAGGTGGGATAAGCTGGCACCTGAAATACAGAAACTCTTGGGCTTTGATCTTTCAAGGATATTGTGCTGAATTTCTCTAATGCTGCATTAATCTAATGTCATCTTTGGTAATTTTTAATAGTTCATTTTGGAAGCTATTTCATGTATATACATGCGCTTATATATGTGTATAAATAGGCTTCCCTCAGCAGAAAGTGCATTTCTGTCAGTTTTTTGAAGTTCTTTTGTTAATCTGTTATCTGTTCAAAGAAAATGGAGGGGAAACTTTTCTTCAAGGCTGAATCACCGTGCTTTTAGTGGTTTTCTGGAGAGGGAAGTGGAGATGGTAAACTAGTCTTACTTTCCTCTTAAAAAAGAAAGGCAGCAGTGAAGAAACCTCTTGTCCTTAAATTTCTGTTTAACATTAAATTTTGCTCAGTATTCACTGTTTTAGGTATTTTTTGTTGTTTGCTGCATATCCCTGGTTTCTAAAGGATAGACAGCAGGAAGGAACAGAGGCATGGAGTACATTTGCTCTATCCCTGTGTTAATTTAATAAAAATAAGCCAGTGCTCTGCTACTCCAAACTTCTGACAGTGGGATAAAAGCCCTGAGGTTAAGCCTTGCTCCAGCTATTTCAACTCCTCATGTTCTAAAATTATTTAAACTTTAGGAGTCCTAGTAGCAACAGCTTTTCAGCAATTCAAATAAAGCCAGTCAGAGCTGATATTTAAGAATATTTCTGGTGGGGATTATTGCAGCTTTTGGATGGTAATTGTGGGGTTGTGTCTCCAGGAGCCATCCTGTCCGAGGAGGAGCTGGCAGCCATGTCTCCCACTGCTGCAGCAGTGGCCAAAGTGGTCAAGCCTGGCATGAAGTTAACTGAGGTGAGTGAGCACAACTTCTCCAGCAGCAAAGCCCTTGGATGCCATCAGTGAAACTCTTGAGAACAGAAAGGTTCAGGCTTGGGGCACTCTTTGGGTTTGGGATCATGCCTGATGAAGGCAAGGAAGTCTTACTTGAGGCAGACTTCTCTTGCTAAGTTACTGGGATTTTTTTCAACATGCCTTAGAGTTTTTCTTTACTAGATCAAATTCAGAAATAGGTGGGTTTTGTTTATATAAACTTGGTTTCTTTATGCATTTTTGGCAGGAGCAGCTCTTTTTTTTGCTTACTTACATAATCTTTTAAGCTGTGCTTTTGGCCTATTCTTGCAAAAAAAATAACAATAGGTCATACAGGTTCTAGGGGGTTTTACACTTCTGTTTATGCAATTTGTGTTGTTATTGTTTGTTACTGATTGTTTTGTCCCGCCATTAATTTCCTTTGTGCTGTGTTACTGGTTTTGATATTTTTGTCTTAAATTTGCTTAAAACTTACACCTTTTATGTAGAATTCTTTTATTGCATACAGTTGCACCATAAATTTTGCCATTTTAAAATTAATATGTGTAACTTCTTTGCTGTGATTTGAGTCCTAGAACCATATATTAGAAGTCCAGCTTGTTTTTCTGAATTAACTATTCAGTTGTATAAAATTGCAGTGCCTTAAGGTATGAATTGTATCATTACCAGTAGTTCTTTTTAAAGAGATCTGTACAGACGTATCAAAAACAAACCGAAACCTTTTTGTTGCAGCTGTACAATGCCTATGTAGAAACTCAGGATCAGTTGCATATGGAGAAGCTGGAGAATAGGAGAATCAATAAATATTTGGATGAAATAGTGCAGGAAGTAGAAGCCAAAGCCCCAATCTTAAAACGTCAGCGTGAAGAATTTGAGCGTTCCCAAAAAGCTGTTGCGAGTCTGTCTGCAAAGCTTGAACAAGCTATGAAGGTCGGTATAAAATAAAAAAGCATGTATAACTTTGGAAAACAAATTAATTTTAAGATCTTTAAACATAATTGCTGTTGTAAGTGTATGAAATGGGTTTTTCAGTCAACTTCTATTATGGGAAAAGATATATTTCTGGGACTGTACAAAGTATTTTTACAGAGCCAACGTATTTTGTAGTTTTTTATAGTGGTGATTTACAGTCTCTGATTTTCTGAGAGTGTAGATTCACTAAACAAAGTTTAGTGTTTTTTGACATAAAATTGGACTTCACTGCTCCCTTCCCACTGGTTTTAAAGCGTACGCCAGTACATTACAAAAGAACATGGCTTTTGATTCTGGAACGCCTGGAATTTAACGTGGGAGTGTAACTTAAAGGAGAAGTTTGGTTCCCCAGGCATGTCTGCACATGCTGTTATCTCTCTGGAAAGGAATGTGTCCAGTTGAGGTGTGATGTTTACTCCTGTTGATGTGCTTGCAGGAGATCCATCGCCTGCAGGACAGCGCCGACCAGGCCAACAAGCACGCCTCCTTCTTTGAGAGGGAGAGCCAGAGACTGGAAGTGCGAGTGAAGGATCTCTCCCAGCAGGTAGAGGAAACATTGCTGTGGTTAAATGTACTGTTTGCAGTTGTGTATTCATGTGCTGCTGCATTTCAGGTGTTTACTTGGAAGTTGCATTCAGTCATGGTCATGGAGACTTTGGCTGTCCTAAGTATGTTGGTGGCATTAAAGCTTCTGCTCAGGACAGCATGGTACTTCTGCTTTCAAAACTGAAATAAGTTTAGCTGGATAGAAGTGGTGCTACTTTAGGATAATATTGTTAAGCATCTGACGTGGAAAACTCATCTATATCATTTCTTTATTAGATTGCGCTGTCCTGTGATCTCTTCACAGAACTGAACAGTTTATGTACTATGAATTTGTTGCCTTTTGTCAAGCTATTTTTTCTGTCATGTAATTATCTTACAAGGATTTATTGATTATAATTGTTTGCACATTGTAGGGAAAACCCCTTAATTTCCGAATCCTTTATTCCTAATACATTGTTTTTCAGAGCAGACTTGAGAGTCTGTGCAGGCCTTACATGAGGACTGTTCTCTTTCAGATCTGTGTGCTGTTAATGGAACTGGAAGAAGCCAGAGGCAACCACGTTATCCGTGATGAAGCAGTGAGCTCTGCTGACATCAGCAGCTCTTCTGAAGTGATCACTCAACACCTGGTCTCCTACAGAAATATCCAAGAGCTTCAGCAGCAGAATCAGCGTCTCCTGGTGGCTCTTCGGGAGCTGGGGGAGGCAAGAGAAAAAGAGGAGCAAGAAACAACATCATCAAAGTAGGTCACCTCCTCCTTTTCATTAACTTTGTACTAAGCAGTAACAGGGATTCACTCAAGCATTCATTTTTTCATTTTTCAAACTTTCATTTTTTTTACTTCTGGTTGTTACTAATTGTGTGCAGCAGCTTTGTAACTCATAAAAGCAAGTTCTTATTAAGCTACAGGACCTTCAGGTTTCTATTAAAATGTCTTTTCAGCTTTATATCTTATAATAGGTCCTGTCATCAAAACCTGAAGTAAAAATAATTGTCAGTCTTCTAGTGACTGATTTCACACAACAGAACTGTTTTTTAAAAAGATAAGTTTTTATTCCTGTTAGCTGAACATAAAACTGCAGGTGTGCATATCTAAATCACTACTGTAAAGGCCACAGGTGTGAATTCTGTGTGAAAGGTTCTTAGCCTGACTCTGCTCATGCTACTGACA
This sequence comes from Peucedramus taeniatus, assembly GCA_013400575.1. Taxonomy (NCBI): domain Eukaryota; kingdom Metazoa; phylum Chordata; class Aves; order Passeriformes; family Fringillidae; genus Peucedramus; species Peucedramus taeniatus. The sequence continues at coordinate 29,746 of WBNO01025786.1, read as the reverse complement.
TTTTTGAAGTTATTCACATGGATAGAATTCTGCTGTTCAGGAAAGAGGCCTGCTTTTTTTTTTCATCTGCAAATGGCAGCCCAAAGGCCTTCTTCTGGAACTTTGCAGGATTCTGTCATAGGTTCACAGAATCACTAAGTTTGGAAAGATGTCTAGGAACAAGTCCAAGCTATGCCCCAGATGTCACCAGCCCAGAGCACTGAGTGCCACATCCAGGCCTTCCTTGGACAACTCCAGGGATGGGGACTCCACCAGCTCCCTGGGCAGCCCCTTCCAATGCTTAACAACCCCTTCTGTGAAAGAATTCTTCTTGATGTCCAACTGGAACCTTCCCTGGCCCAGCCTGAGGCCATTTCCTCTTGTCCTGTCCCTGTTCCTGGGAGCAGAGCCCGATCCCTCCGGCTGCCCCCTCTTTTCAGGGAGTTGTGCAGAGCCAGAAGATCCCCCCTGAGCATCCTTTTCTCCAGGCTGAGCCCCTTTCCCAGCTCCCTCAGCCGCTCCTGGTGCTCCAGACCCTTCCCCATCTCCATTCCCTTCCCTGGACACGCTCCAGCCCCTCACCGTTCTTGTAGAAGGAAGGGGCCCAGAACACCTGGACGTGCCTGTGTGATATTGAAGGCTGTTGTTGTTTCAGGATCTCTGAGCTGCAGAGCCAGCTGGATGAGGCTGTCAGTGAGCTGCAGCAGCTGCGGGAGTCACGACAGCACCAGCTGCAGCTCGTGGAGTCCATCATCCGCCAGCGGGACATGTTCCGCATCCTGCTCACCCAGACCACGGGGGCCATCATTCCTCTGCAAGGTACCCAAGCTGCAGGGGCTGTGTGATCTGCTGTGGCAAGCAGAAGTGTTGCTTTAAAACCCCCTTTACCTTCCTGTAGCTTCAGGTATGTTACCAGAGGAGATCTGTCTTACATCTACTCCAAAGCGCCCAAATTTACCTCAGTCCATGGCAACTCCTGCTCCAGTGTCCATGAGTGAGTCTGTGGAGACTGTGGAAGCCAAGGCTGCTCTTAAGCAGGTACATTTTCAGTAGCCTCTGCACAAAGCTGTTCCTATTTCTTTTTACTTGCTTTTGTTAAGCACTCTTATGTCTGTTCTTTACTGCAGTTGCAGGAAGTTTTTGAGAACTATAAAAAAGAAAAGGCAGAGAACGACAAGCTTCTGAATGAACAGAATGAAAAGCTTCAGGAGCAGGTCACAGACTTGAGGTCACAAAATGCCAAGATATCCACACAGCTGGAATTTGCCTCCAAACGGTAATTCAGCTATATTGCTGATATTATTCAGCAATAATATCATTGCCTCACATATTCTCTGGCTGCTTGATATTGTTTGTTCACTTAAACATTGATACTGTATTCTCTGTAAGAACATAAAAGAAATAGTGCAGGTGGGATCAAGAGCAGAAGCTGTAGTTGAGTGAGGGACATATGTGCAAACTGAAGCATAAAACCATGAAGCACACAGCTGTGTGCATGCCCCTGTTGAGCTGGGCAGTGCAGTGTGGCAGATTTGCTTTGCTGTGTTCCTGGAAGGTACGAGATGCTGCAGGATAACGTGGAAGGCTATCGCCGGGAAATCACCTCCCTGCATGAGAGAACCCAGAAGCTCACAGCGACCACTCAGAAGCAGGAGCAGATCATTAACACCATGACTCAGGACCTGAGGGGAGCTAATGAAAAACTGGCAGTGGCAGAGGTCAGTAACAGTGTGTGGCACTGCAGGATATTCCAAGGTAGCATGAGAGTTTTCCTTATGATTATCCTGAAATGTCTTAACTGAAGAGTGGAGAGGTAAGAACATTCCAAGGTGTTACAGTTTGCAGGGAAAGCAGAATGTCCAGTAGTTCTGTTTTACTATTCTTGGCTTAATTCACACAGATTTAAAAATAATACTAAATTCAATGGATGGAGTTGATATTGACAGCAAAGTTTTTATAATTTGTTGTCTTAAAGGTGAGAGCAGAAAACTTGAAAAAAGAGAAGGATATCCTGAAGATGTCAGATGTGCGCCTGACTCAGCAACGTGACTCTCTCCTGGTTGAACAAAGAGGACAGAACTTGCTGCTCACCAATTTGAGAACAATTCAGGTATGTGGTGCTATTCTTATGCCCAGGTTGGGTCTGTCTGTCAGGCTTTTCAATAAATATGCATGAAAATCAAATAAAAGATGTGGGATTTGGTCTTGACGTGGATTTTTATGTGATTACAAATCAACACAATATAAAATACTTCAGCAACTTGTTTCAGCAAGTTTGGGATTCCTGTCCTACATTATGATACTCTGTTATTTACCTGGGCAAAGTCCTGAAAATTCTGAGTTGATGGGAAGGATTTTCACAATGTAATGGAAACAAAGTATATGAAACAAAGTGAAAGGAAAAGATTTATAATAATAATTTTAATGATAGCAAAATTTAACTGTGCCTGCCATGGTAATTGATTTTGCTGTTACATTATATTTACTTTTATTAAATTATACGTTATTTATTATAATGTGTACTGACACTTAGAATGTATTTAAGGATGCACATTTTATCATGTGACTGAATTCTATTTCTCTAGTAGATCTTTTGGAGGTTTTTTTAGTCCATGGCATTAGACTGCATAGATAATAGATTTTAGCATTATTAATAAAATCTTTCAAAGCTAAGTCAAACATTGTAAGCACTACTTTTCATAATTTTCTGTATCTACCTATTATTTAATTATTCTTGGGGTGGGAGAAGTGCTGTGACAACTTTGTATGAAGTGCTGCAGCAACTTAGAAGAGAATTATTGAGGTATGTTGTAAACAAAGTGCATTGTGCTCTTTTCTCAGGGAATACTCGAAAGATCTGAGACAGAAACAAAGCAGAGACTGAATAATCAGATAGAAAAGCTTGAACGTGAGGTATCTCAGCTGAAGAAGAAACTGGAAAGTGAGGTGGAACAAAGGCATTCCCTCACGAAGAATCAAGAGGTGAGTGTAAATGTGCTGCACTTGTGTGGAGGAAAATAAAGCCCCAGGTGCTTCTGCCAGAGTGCAGCGTGTTCTTCTCCATACTTGACACGTAGAACCACACTTGGCCTCTGTGCCATTTGGGAATAATTGCAAACTGAAGAGCCTTGTGCTTGCAGGTTCATATCCTGGACCTAAAGAGGCAGCTGGAGACAGAGACCAACCGTCACATCAACACAAAGGAGCTCCTGAAGAACGCCCAGAAGGAAAGTGCCATGCTGAAACAGCAGCTGAACAACACTGAGGCCCAGCTCACATCCCAGTCCTCACAAAGGCCTCCAGGGAAAGGTAAAATCTTCCTCTCCAGTCAATTTCTCTTTATGCTAAACATTGCCATCTGTAGAATGGTAAAATTCACAGTCCATAATAATTAGAATTGGGACAACAGTACACTAAATAATAAATCACTTTGTTACTGCAGTCACATATTCAGACAGATGATAACCAGCATGATTTGTTAATGTAAAATTCACATCCAAGCAGTCTATGGCAAAGGGGAAAAATGTTGCTAAACTTCTTAAAAGATTCCTTTTTTTATTTGAAGGAATTTAAATGTATTAGGCTACATAGTTTTAAATAATCTACAGTGTTTATTGTAAGCCCTTATTTTGGTGAGGGCTTACAGTATTATTTAGAGAAGCTTTGTGAAAGTAATTGTTTTTATCATGTTTTGTCCTAAAATTACTTCAGTTTTCAAGAGAACGGTGGTTTTAAGACTAAATTAAACTTCAGTTAATGAATGTGTTCTAATATTGTAGGTCAGCCTAGTACAAATGAAGATGTGGATGATCTTGTAAGTCGTCTGAGACAAGCTGAGGAACAAGTCAATGACCTGAGAGAGAGGCTCAAGACTAGTTCCAGTAATGTGGAGCAGTACAGGGCTATGGTTCTTAGCCTGGAGGAATCCCTCAATAAGGAAAAACAAGTAAGTCGTTAATTACTGATTTTTACTTAATTGTTTTTTAGAGCAAGAATTCATTGCTGTTTATGATTTTCCATATTTTCAATGTTGTTGTTCTAAATTAGATGCTGAGAATACCTATTCTGGCTTTAAATTGTTAACAAAATTCCAGTTATGTCTCAGAATAATGTATTTAACTGGACAAAAAATGGATCTCATGATGGGTTTTAATGAAGGTGACAGAGGAAGTTCGTACAACAGTTGAAGCTCGTTTGAAGGAGTCTTCAGAATATCAGGCACAGCTGGAAAAGAAGTTGATGGAGTCAGAAAAAGAAAAACAAGAACTGCAGGAGGAGAGGCGTAAAGCTGTGGAGAACATGGAACAGCAGGTATGCACTGACCCTCCCCAGGAGTCCCCAGGAATGGGCTTTCACAAAGCTTCCTCAGCTTCACTTGGGTGTCACACTATAGCAGTGCCCTGAACCAGGTCTTTTAGAACATACACAGGGTGCCTGAATTCGTGAGAGGTTTCCAAACATGAGCAGTACATTGACAGTGTCATTTCACTGCAGTGACTATGTGTTTAAAGCTGTCACTCTCTGCCTGATCTTTGAGCAGGAAAACATAAGTAACAGCCTTTTTGAGAGATTTCAGAAGGAAACAAAGTGACTGTAACTAGAATTACTGCAGGCCCAACTCTGCAAGTAAAGGGATAATATTTTTACCAGGAAAGAGCTCTGTATATTAATAAGTCAAAATATAGAAAGTATTTGTTTCTTTTAATACTAATTTTAACCTATAAGTATATAAAATAATCACCATTATGAATGACTGTGTTCAGTACTCTGCAAATACTTTGCCACTTAGTCCTGGGTTTGTTCTTACTTTGTTTTTGTTGTTCCCTTCTTACTGCAGCTTTCAGAACTGAAGAAGAGTCTGTCAGCTGTGCAGTCAGAAGTTCAGGAAGCTCTTCAGAGAGCCAGCACAGCTCTGAATAATGAGCAACAGGCCAGGAGGGACTGCCAGGAACAGGTATGTTTGTGGTGTTTGCCTATTGTAGCCAGGGTCAGCAAGATGCCTGTTAGTTTTCAGTTGAACTCAAAACTAAACTTGTTACTCAGGGACTGCTGGAGGCAGGAAAAGTGCTGGGAGAGCATATTCTCTATTTTGGGAGCAGCTGCTTATTGAATGCAATAGATTTCTGTTCCTAAGGTCTGTTTCATTATGAAAAAAGATTAGTTTGGTAATGTAATTAACTGGTTTTAATGAATTGCCGCCTCCATGCCCTGGGGAGGGAGCTGAAAATGCTCCCAACAAGACAGTGGGGAAAGTATTTTTCTAATCCAAAAGATAATTGTCGTCTTTTATGACTGTGGGGCATTGTGATATTTAGCAGCAGCTGATAAGATTGTCTTGTTACCATCTGTTTTTTAAAGGGAATTTACTTTTCTGCAGATGAGATGAGAATTCTAGCAGCACTAATTGGTGTCAAGGATATTGAGAAACTTTTGGCTATTTAATCCAATCCCAAATGTAGTGGATGGGCATTTCCATGTTTCCTGTGCTTGAGAATAGCAGAGATTTTGGGCAGTGGTTATCTTTCTGCTTTGTGGTCACTTGATTTTGTCTCTTTGTATGCATCAAACACACAAAATATGGGTAGCAGAGTTCATTTATTTGGGTTTTGTTCAGGCAATGATGGCTTCTGAAGCTCAGAACAAATATGAGCGGGAGTTGATGCTTCATGCTGCTGATGTGGAGGCACTACAGGCCATCAAAGAGCAAGTCGCCAAGAACGCCGCGGTGAGGCAGCAGCTGGAGGAGGCTGCTCAGAAAGCAGAGTCTGAGCTCTTGGAATCCAAAGCCTCCTGGGAAGAGAGAGAAAGAATGATTAAGGTGTGATGGGCTTTCTTGTTTCAGTGGGTTTTTTCAGAAATTCAACCAGAGAAATCACACTCAGTGAATGATTTTGTTGTAGGATGAAGCTTCAAAACTTGCGTCCCGCTGTGAGGATCTGGAGAAACAAAATCGATTATTACATGAGCAGCTGGAGAGCATGAGCAATAAGATGGTGACTTCCATGAAAGAAGCCATCCCAACTGCAGCAAATGTTTCTCTTAGTGAGGAAGGCAAATCCCAGGAACAAATCTTGGAAATTCTTAGGTAACCTTAGCTCTGGGTTCCTTCTCCTGCGTGTTATAAATTAGATTTGAACTTAAATAATTCTGTATTACTTTATACTTGAAGGGCAGTGTTAGAAATTCAAGTGCTTTTTTGCTGGTGGGAGATGGTTGTACTATTTGAACATTTTCCTGGCATGATGTGGTGTTGAACTCCTCCCTGCAGGTTTATCCGCCGTGAGAAGGAGATTGCGGAGACGAGGTTCGAGGTGGCGCAGGTGGAGAGCCTGCGGTACCGCCAGAGAGTGGAGCACCTGGAGAGGGAGCTCCAGGAGCTGCAGGACAGCCTCAACGCTGAGAGGGAGAAGGTGCAGGTATGGCTGGAGGTTAATGCTTATGATTTCAATGAGTACAGGGCTGTTCTGGGGCTACCTGTGCCCAAAAATGAGATTTGAAATAATTTGGGATTTTTTTAACTGGGATTGCTTATAACCAAATGGAGTATCTTGTTCTGAGTCTTGTGAGTGTGGCAATTCCAAAATCTCATAATTAGGGGAAAATAAAGATAATTTATCTTTTTTTTTCCCATCTCCAGCTTACCAATGTCTTGAATGTGCATGTGAGATAATGAATGTCATGACAGCTTTCCAAGGTGGTGCTATACCAGATCCAGGTGGAGTATACATGCATGTTCAAGCAAAACAAATTATTGAGTTGACTCTTTCCACAGGTAACAGCAAAAACCATTGCACAGCATGAAGAATTAATGAAGAAAACTGAGACCATGAACATACTCATAGAAACCAACAAGATGTTAAGGGAAGAGAAGGAGAGGCTGGAGCAAGAGCTACAGCAAATACAAGCAAAGGTTAGTACTGGCCTTCGCATAAACCTTTCAGATATTCAGTGTATGAGTTAAATGTCAGGATATACCATCACTAATTACAGTAAATATGTGATTTACATTTTAATTATTCCTTGAAGTTACATACTAATGAGGAAATTTTCCATTTCCAATTTTAAAAGACATGGGTCTACAGCACTGGAAAGCTTGAAGTTCAGTTCCATTTAGATGAACCTAAAAGTCAGTGTTTATCCTTGGCTAGAGATATATCAGGAACCAGGATATTATCAGCAATTACATTAAAAATGGCACAAGAATGCATATAAAACAGACCACAGCTTTCTTAAGAGTTTAAAAGGGAGATACTGCTTGTTTGAATGGTAACCAATGCATTGGATTTTAACATTAATAATCTCTCCTGTACCAAAGTACAGAGTGAGCATCTAAGATTGGGAAGTCACAACAATTATTTTTTTCTCCGTAGGTCATCCTCTGCTGTTGTCTTTGTCCTTCTCTCTTCCTCCAGCTGGCCACTGGAAGGCAGAGAGTTAGGAAAGAAGCTCTATCATGACTTTTTCCTGAAGGATTCTTTCAGCTTCATGAGATGCAGAGTGTAACCCGTTACTGTGCTTTCTCAGGTACGCAAGCTCGAGGCAGACATCCTGCCCCTGCAAGAGTCAAATGCTGAGCTCAGTGAGAAGAGTGGGATGCTGCAGGCAGAGAAGAAGCTCTTGGAAGAGGATGTTAAACGATGGAAAGCCCGGACTCAGGTAGGGAAATGCCTCTTTTCAAAGAACATAATGTGGAAGAAAAGGCCCACCAATCAAACAACTAAAAAAAGTGCTACATTTTCTTATGAAGAATAAAAAGCTAAGAAATATGTTTGAATTATGAAGTGTTGTTCACGCAGCTTTGAAGGTGGCTATTCCATATCAAAATGCAAAAAGCAGTGGCTCTAATTCAAAGAGATTTTCTGGCTATAACTGTGTAATTATTTTACAAAAATGCCCCTGTTTTCTTTCCCTTTCAGCACTTACTGAGCCAGCAGAAGGACACCGATCTTGAAGAGTATCGAAAGCTGCTCTCTGAGAAAGAGGCAAATGCCAAGCGTGTCCAACAGATGAGTGAAGAAACAGGCAGGCTTAAAGCAGAAGTTGCTAGGTATGGTATTGCTCAAATTGTAAAAAGTTTTGTGCAAAACAAAATATTCTAATTTTAGCTGTATCTGGAAGTGTAATTTCTTTAGTGTCTCCATGTAACCATGAAACTTTTGGTATTCTTTCTGTGGCTTGATAACAAGCTGGTAAGGTGAATTGAGAGTTGCTTTGCAAGCTGTCTGTTAGCTGAAATTATCCAAAGTAATGTATTGTAGAATAGTTTCTTCTGTATTGCAAAATCCTAGAAAACACAATCCACTACAGATAATACCTGTGATGTTAAATAAATAAGGGATATTGAAATGTATATATGTTTTCAAGCATCTCATTTGCATCTCCCTCTGATCTCTTGTCATTTAGAACTAATGCATCCTTGACTACAAGCCAGAATCTTGTTCAGAGCCTGAAGGATGAAGTAACTAAAATAAGAACAGAAAAGGACACTTTGCAGAAAGAACTGGATGCTAAAGTGGCTGACATACAGGAAAAAGTGAAAACTATAACACAGGTCAAGAAAATCGGTCGCAGGTACAAGACCCAGTATGAGGAGCTGAAAGCACAGCATGATAAGGTAGGTAGAACTGAAATGGAGCATTTCTTAGAGTTCCTGGGGTTTGCCCAGAACTTTTAAACCAATCACTTGGCACACAAAAGCATTTTGTGAAAGTAATGACATTGTGATCAGACCCTTCAGCCATGTACCCCTTGATGCCTTTCAGATGATTGCTGAATCATCAACTCTGCCTTTGGCAGAATCACAAGAAGACCAAGTTTCTGCCCAGGAAGTTCAAGAGCTAAAAGACACTCTCAGTCAAGCTGAAGTAAAAACAAAGAATTTGGAGACTCAGGTTGAAAGTTTACAAAAGGTAAGAACAGTGAGTGATTTTGGAGTACTGTTCTGCACTGTAGTCCTAAGTGTGTAACAGTGAAGAATGGGAGGGTGTTTTAATGTGTGTCACAGAAATATGGGAAGTGACCAATTGTGCCTCTACTTTCTTGGGAAAGAGGAATCTTAAGCCTGTGTAAGTCGTAGTGTGTCTCAAATTATTTCCTGGAATGAGTGGGAAAGAGAATGCTGTTCTCCAGCTCTTACATTCAGAGAGGACTGTTGTTGATAAGAAGCCTTTTAACCTTAATCCAGTGGCCAGCTAATACCAGCTCCTAGGAACTTGGGCCCTATATTTGCCAAAGTAGTTGGTTGTGGCCAGCAAGTGCAATCTTTCTCTCTCCCTAGACGATAACAGAAAAGGAAGCTGAAGTTAGAAATCTCCAGGAGCAGATAATGCAGCTACAGGCAGAACTGGCCCGTTTCCATCAAGATCTACAAGAGAAGACTACACAGGAAGAACAGCTCAGGCAACAGATCACGGAGAAGGAGGAGAAAACGAGGAAGACCTTGCTTGCAGCCAAGCAGAAAATTGCACAGTTAGCTGGTATTGTAATTCTTTTTTTCTATCCTTAGAGATTTTTGAGTATTTCTTTGGAGAAACCTCTAGACAGGATGCTTGAAAAATATGGCCTGCTTCATATTTTACTGAAAAGTGTTTTCTAGACTAAACACTACAGTGATTGTTCTAAAGTTTAAAATTTAATTCCTCCAGGGGATGATATAAGTACATAAGTAGCTGCACACTGGGCATAGAAAAAGTTTTGCTTACTTTTGGCCAGGCAATATGATAACATTTTTGATCCATCTGTTGATTAGAGCAGATTGGCCCTACTAACAGCTTGGATAATTCTCCCCTTCCCTAAATGTATAGGTGCAAAACGCATTGTCTCCTCTGTTTTTAAATGTCACTGAAAGGAATGATGGTGTAAGAGCTTGCTGAAAACATCTTACTCTTTTGGAACTACTTCTTTAAGTTTTTATTTATCTATATTGATTACATATTTTTCTATCTTTAGTTTATTTTTACTTAATTACAATTAAGAAGAAAAATTTCTATATTGCCTCTCAGATTTCCTTTTCATAGCTTAACATTTTTAGGATTTCAGAATATTTCAGTGACCTGGTAAAACACCCAGGTGTTCAGTGTGCAGATTCAGCAAGGCTGGACCCTTTCCTGTTCCACCAGGTACAAAAGAGCAGCTCACAAAGGAAAATGAGGAGTGGAAGCAGAAGAGCAGCTCCCTGGAGGAGCAGAAGACAGAGCTGGAGGTGCGGATGAGCGCCCTGAAGTCCCAATACGAGGGGCGGATCTGCCGCCTGGAGAGGGAGCTCCGGGAGCAGCAGGAGCGGCACCACGAGCAGCGGGATGAGCCCCCAGAGTCCACAAACAAGGTACAACATGTACACAATCCTGCCAGGCAGCCCTGGGACAGCAACCAGGCCACCACTGCCCAGCCTGGACTCAGGTGCCATCATTCCCTGCTCTTGGAAATACATAGGTTGGCATCAGTAAGGGTTCAGGACTAAGTTTAAATTTCCTGCCTTAATTTCTGCACAGAATTCCCAGTGCCAGCAAGCAGGCAGTTCTGCCATTCACTGAATCAGCCAAGGAGCTCTCCATTTTTGTATTTTACTCATGCATTCAGTATAATGGGTTCATGTCTCAGAGCTTCAGAAAACACCTGAGCAGTTACCAGATTGTTTTCCAGCCTTGGTATGGCTGGTATGATTTGGTTTGGGGAATTTGCCATATTTACAGAGTCTGTCCAGGTAAATACCCAACAAGCATTTCTTTCACAGATTTGTTAGCAAAGTGCTGAAGTGTTTTTCATGTTGCCTGCTCTGTTTCATGTCTACCTGACATGATATTTCTGTTTTTACCTAATAGGTCCCAGAACAGCAGAGGCAAATCTCACTCAAGTCTACTCCAGCTTCAGGTGAAAGAGGAATGTGAGTTGCAGAGTTTCTGTGGTTGATACTTCTTGGGTTTATCATTATGTAGTTGCTCTTCTTTTTAGCAAACCACTGGCTTTTCATAATTTTTCTTAACCGTGAAGATACTGACCACCATAATGTGTTCCTCCTGTTTTTTCAGCTACATCTAATCAATATGGCTTTTAAGCTGTAAGCTGGTTTATTAACCACCAGGAGCATGGTATCTGGGAAACATGGAAGGTTTTTAAAAACTGTTTTCAGACTTCAGGGTTTTTGAAGTTGTGTAATTTTGATTGTTAACTTTAACCTTTTTGGTTTTTGGAAGGATCTTCCTTGTGCAAGGATGAGAAATGGACTGAACAGATGACTCTAAAAGATTAAATAGTCATTTTCCTAAGCTCTGAAATGGGAAATATTGCTATACTACTAAGCTGAGATAACAAACTCCCTCTCAGCTATTATGAAATGCATCCTTTAGACAGCAAGACTTTCAAAGACGTCTCCTAAAATTTGGCTGCCTGTTATCTCAGGAGCCAAGAGATGACATCTCTCTGTATTGAGTGAATCAGTTTTGACGTAAGATGTGTTACTCACTGTAATAAAGTCCCAGCACAGCCAACAGTAGGAACATTTTGATCTGTTACTAGATTCCCACTTGATTACCTTGTAAGAAACCTGTCAGTTCTCCAAGCTGGATAAAATGCCATTGATAGCATAGTGTGTCTCTTTTTCAACTATAAAAAGCTTGGAAGACAATTCCTTATGCTGTTGTCATGCTTTTAAATTTAAAAGCTTTAAAAAAAAATAGTGTTTCTGGCTATGAGAATATACTTGTTGGTTATTTTTCAAATCTGCTTTCTGTACTATGATGAAACCAATCTCCTGTTTTTCAGTGCCAGCACTTCAGATCCCCCAACAGCAAACATTAAACCAACTCCTGTTGTGTCAACTCCCAGTAAAGTGACTGCTGCTGCAATGGCTGGGAATAAGTCTACTCCAAGAGCCAGCATCCGTCCAATGGTGACTCCTGCCACAGTCACCAATCCCACCACTACCCCCACAGCCACAGTTATGCCAACAACACAGGTGGAGACTCAGGAAGGTGAGCTTTGTAGTGTAGTATAGCTTTACTCAGTACTCAGAAGTGCTACCTTTGCCTTGAAATGTTGGTGGCAGTCAGTTTGGAAGGGTCTCAGACAGTGTTACTGTCCCTACATCTCTCGGAGTGTTGCACTTCCATGACCATTCTACTTGCAGCAAAGTTCATGGTTCCTCAGCTGGAGATGTGCATAACATGAATTCATCTGCAGAACACTGAATGTGTTTGTTCAGGGCATTCTAAGAGGGAGAATGTGAGCCGTGCTGGATGAATGAAGACCCTGACTGTGCTGCTGTTTGCCTTCCAGCCATGCAGTCAGAAGGACCCGTGGAGCACGTCCCAGTGTTCGGGAGTGCCAGTGGCTCCGTGCGCTCCACCAGCCCCAACGTGCAGACATCCCTGCCCCAGCCCATCCTGACCGTGCAGCAGCAGACACAGGCCACTGCCTTTGTGCAGCCCACCCAGCAAAGCCACGCTCAGATCGAGCCTGCAGCTCAGGAGCCAGCCCCGGCCATCGTGGAGGTGGTGCAGAGCTCCCAGATAGAGAGGCCTTCCACCTCCACAGCCGTGTTTGGCACAGGTTGGTGTCTTTTTGTAGGCCTGCCTTGCTCAATAGTTCCTTGTAAGTAGCTCAGTTTGGACCCTTGGCCAACCAGGCCTTGCTTCAGTTTAGACCTTTTTCCCCTCCCTTAGTTTATTATACATTTTAAGAACTTCTGAAGTTAGGCTTCCTTCTTGAGCTGTCAGAAATGGTGCCTCTGAAATGCTGTTGGCACTGCATTCCTCAAAGTACAAAGAAAATAAAACTTTGTTTGTCTTTTGCAGGGCAGCTTTGCTCTGAAGGTTTAATACATTAAACCTTGCTGGCTCTGTTTCCATGGCACTATGAGCAAGGTTAATTTTAGGAGCCATGAGTAAGCTACTGAAGCTTGAATTTAAAACATAGGAAGTACTCTAAAGCTACTCAATGTAATACACTCTTGCACATTCGTTTGTCCTACACAGTGTAAATAGAACATTTGTTCCCCAAAAAAAAAAAATTCTGCAAACTGTTGGGGTTCTCTTTTTCCAGCTGATACTCTCTTAAAAATTCTGGGTGTACTTGTCCAAAGCAAAGACAGTGGAAGAAATATTTGGGTTATACACTGAGGTGTGTATATATATATGTATATATATATATATAATTAGGGTCAGTTAAGTTGTAAAAAAAGGCATGAGAGCTTAAGACTTGTAACTAAAAGGGTTGATGTTTTCCTGACCTAGGAAACAGCTCAATGCAATTCTGATTGTTTGCTGTCATTCAGTGCAGAAATGGAAATGATCTTCACAGGAAAATACCAAAGCTTTTGATTTCTGGTTTGTACATGTGTTGTTCTGAAAATAACTGAGAGATCTTTGAAGTTTCAGCTACCCCCAGTTCCTCACTGTCTAAACGCTCTCGAGAGGAAGAGGAGGACAACACTGTGGAGAACTCAGACCAGATCTCTGAGGAAACAGTGGATGCACCTACTTCAAAGAAACTGAGAATCATGCAGAGAGTTGGGCCTGAGGTTTGCACAAACATAAACTGCTGCTACTTAATCTTTGTAGGATTTGAATGGGAAGAAAAAAATGTGTTACTTCAGAGGAAATCTGTGAATTCTTAATTGACTTTCTAATCTGTTGGGGAGGAAACAATTATATTTGGTTATCTAAAAAGGCAGAGGTGAAACCACTTAGAATGAATGATGTAAATCTTAACCTCTAGGATGGAAGAGAGAGGACTGTATCCTAGGATTGAGGAGGAGGTAGTTCAGACTTCTTTCAGTGGGGTTTGGAAGGTCTTTATCTACAGTAATTCTGGACAAAAATAGGGAGTATTTAGGAGATGGGAAGCAAAGATGAGTTGCTGGAAAAGCCTACAGAAGATGCATGTGAATGTTGATGTGGGAGATTTGGGATGTGCTGTGAAAAAGGGATAAAGTGGATGAAACAGAACCTCACAGTGTTACGGATGCCGAAGATGTTTTATTAACCCTGTGCCAGAAGGATGTTCATAAGAGAAAAAGGGCAGGATTGTGTAAGAACATTACCATTTAAGAATCTGGGAGGCTGGAGGTAGAATGGGAGACTCTGATTTGGTTTTGGTCCTGTAAAGATTGAGGTATGCTGAGGTCCAGTGGGCTGGGGAACTTGTATTTCTCCAGAACAGGGAAGTGAGATTTTTGATAAAAGCATTGCTAAGGAAGCAGGAGAAAATGTTGCCCATAATCTTTGTGGGAAAAGGTAACTTTTACTAAAGAAGTGAAAAAAAAAAAAAATCTCAAACATGTTTAGGGCTAATGATGTGTTTTAAATGAGAAAAATATTTGTTCTTCCAGGAGGAAGTGACAGCAGAAGAGAGCACTGATGGAGAGGTGGAGGCACAGACATACAATCAAGACTCACAAGACTCCATTGGAGAAGTAAGCATATTTGAAGAGCAAAAATCTTCAGCAGAAATAGCCATCTGCCCCCCAAACTCCCAGTATATTTAGAAGTGAAATCTCAAATGGAATCCTGCAGGTTTCCCATTGAAACCACTTAAAGTGTTTTAAAGTTTAGACTTGAGCTGTTCAGTCACTGACAGTCACCTGTCACATTCTCTTTTGTCCTCTCCTCTGGTCAGTTTTTAAGGAACAGCAATAGCTGTCCTCTAAGCATCAGAGTCTGGTTCTCTTGCTGTTGATTATGGTGCATTGGATTTTGTTTGTTCTGGTGATTGCCTTTGGTCCTTGGCAGGGTGTGACACAGGGGGAGTATGCAGCCATGGAGGACAGCGAGGAGACTTCCCAGTCTATCCCAATAGATCTTGGATCCCTTCAGTCAGACCAACAAAACACTTCTTCATCTCAGGATGGGCAGTCCAAGAGAGATGATGTGATTGTAATTGATAGTGATGATGAAGATGATGATGATGAAGAAAATGAAGGGGAGCAGGAAGTATGTATATCATAGAATTCCTTTATGATTTTGTCTTTCATGTGATGTAAAACTTGCCAGACAAGACTAATTTAATCAAAGTATTTTTGACCAAGTAAGTGGTCTGTATTTATGTTGCTTGAACTTGTAGTGTTTTAAAGCTACCTGCTAATTTACCTTGATTTTTTTCTTTTACCTTCTTTTATATGAGCCCTCAGGCTTTTCTATCTTCTTTTCTACCCTTGTCCTGTTGAAGAGGGAGAGAGGGTGGTTGTTGATCTGTGCACCACATCCAGCCTATTCCACTCCCCTTTCTGCATTTCTCTAAGGCTCTTTTATTGTCTCATCACAGGATTATGATGATGAGGAAGAGGAGGATGAGGATGATGATGAAGACACAGGGATGGGAGATGAAGGTGATGACAGTAATGAAGGAACTGGTAGTGCTGATGGCAATGATGGATATGAAGCAGATGATGCTGAGGTGAGATTTGTCCCTTTCTTTTATAGCCTGTTAAATTTGCAACAAATCAATGTTGTAATGCACAGGTGTGAATGCTTGGAAGAGAAGATCTTAGTATGAATTCATTCCCAAAAGTTGAGGGATGATACTGGTTGATGGTAGTATCTTACAACTGGTGTTTTCACAAGAAAAATCAACTAGGAATGTTTAAGAGGGATGAATGAAAGTACAAAGTACAGGAGCCAGCAGCAAATACTGTAGTTGCAAAGCTGGTGAGGCTTTTGAAGAGCTGGATATTTCACTGTCTGTTGTTATTAAATGATGGTGGCTACATTGTTCAGGTTTGTGTATTCACTGGTGCTCAAAACTTTTGATATCTCATAGAGTTGAATATATTAACCTAAGGCTGTAGATACTTACTTCTAAGATTGTCATATATTTGACTTTGTTTACTTTCTGAATACTTTCATACTGCTTTTAGATTCTCTTTACAACCTATAATTTGTTTAGTCATACTCTGTTTATGTGGGATTTTAGGGTGCTGATGGTACAGATCCTGGAACAGAGACTGAAGAGAGCATGGGAGGAGCTGAAAGCAACCAGAGAGCAGCAGATTCCCAAAACAGTGGTACAGTTATTCCATGTTTCTTCACAATCTCTGTATGTAGGGGAAGGGAAATGCAAAAGCTATTTTCCATGTGTTAAATCTGCACTTAAAAGTAAAAATATCAGTGAAATACTAAAGGCCATTTCAATGTGCAGTGTGGATTCTTTTGAAATGATCTTTTCTGGATTCTAAATTCCTTTGAAAGTCCTGCAAGCTCTGGTTGCTGTGGAAACTTAATGGTTCAGTGGATTAATCTGTCTCTAAATCAGCATCTGAATAATTAATACTTTGTTTCAGTGCTGGAGTTGCAGCTGGCACAAGTCCTCTTCAAGTGATTTTCACATAACAATACTGGCTGTCTCCAAGCTTGCAAGGGAAAAATGAGTTAATGCGCGGCAGAATTGGAAGATTTGCCTTCATGATTTCAACTTGCTTCCTAGGGTTTTCCCCCTGTGTGTTTGTGTTGTAGGAGAAGGCAGCACGAGTGCTGCAGAGTCCACGTTTCCCCATGAGAGCCTGAGGGAGCAGCAGCCATCATCAGCATCCGAGCGCCAGGGCCCACGGCCCCCGCAGTCCCCACGGAGGCCCCCGCACCCTCTGCCCCCTCGGCTCACCATCCATGCCCCTCCCCAGGAGCTGGGGCCCCCAGTGCAGGTACAAAGCAGCTCCAGCACCTCAGAAGACTTTGAAATAAATTGCTGTGTGATTTCTTAGAAATAAAATCCATTGGGGGAAAATGTTGCCAGCTGTTCAACATCATAGAAATGGTATCTGAGCAAAGCAGGTTAGAGTGTGTCATCCTGCAGATGATGGCTGGACAGGGAACATAAAAATCCATCCCCAGTGCCTTACTGCTTTTTATCTTGGAATTCTGGTTATATTATACCTGTGCTGTGTCAGTCAGTGGCTGATGATATTTCCACTCAAGAAGCTTTTCTTAGCCAGGGTGTAGCTCAGATTGGAAGGGGTTTTTTGAGTTGCCCCAGTGTAGATGGGGCAAAGAAATGTTGGCCATTTTTTTTCCAAGTTAAGCCTTTCACAGTCAGTGCCTGACTCATGATTATGCTTGTTGAAGACCTGTAGATTTTTTAAATTAAAACATCACAACAGCAATTCTTCAGAAATATCCTGACTGAAATGATCCTTTACCATTAACTTCTGCTGAGGCTTGGGATCACAATATTTCTGTCTGCAAGTTTTCAGTTGAGACTTGAGTAAAAGATAACTGTCACTTGCCCAGAATATACACATTGTCCCCTAGAGAGTGCTGGGGTACTGAACAGGCTCCATAGGGAATGGGCACAGCCCCAAGGCTGTCAGAGCTCCAAGAGTGTTTGGACAATGCTCTCAGGCTCTTCCTGGGTTTTATTGGGCCTGTCCTTCATGCAAGGGTTGAACTTGATGATCCTTGTGGGTCCCTTCCAGCTCAGGATATTCTTGATTTCCTGATGATTGCTATACTTACTCATTTAGCTGCTGTCCTTGGCTCTGACTGAACACTTGTAGGTTGTTAGAATTCCAGGGCCACATTCACACAGCTTCTCTCTTTTCTTTCCCATAAAGAGAATCCAGATGACTCGAAGACAGTCGGTGGGGCGAGGACTTCAGTTGACCCCTGGGATAGGTGGAATGGTGAGTGTATCAGAATCTACTACTAAAGATCTGCTTTGAGGGAGCATTCCTAACTCTTGGGGTTTATTTTGGTTTTTAAAGAAATCTGGCTGCTGACTTCAGGGGGGAATGGTTTCTGTAGTCTTGCAGAAAATATCCTACTCCTGTTAATTCCTGTATTAATGGAAGGCAAAGACTAAAAAACTCCCAGGATACAAAAGGCTTCAAAAGAGGCTCAGTTGGTTTTGTCTAAGGTGATTTTATTTATTTGTTTTTAGAGTCAGTCAAACTGGCTGTGTTGCTGGAAAAAATAATACTAAGTTCAGCCTCAACCTAAAGGAACAAGGATAATTTATGCTGTCTCCATCAGCTAATTTTGAATGCTTTATTCAGCTGTATTTGGCAGAACAAATACAGGTTCAGTGAGAGAAAAGAGAGACTGAGTGACTAAAGAACTTTCTGTGAGATCCAAGGCATCAGCTTTATATTTCTGAAATTAAACAAGAATTTTGTTAAAGCTAAATCTGTCTTTATTTTGCTGGACTATATGGAAATATCAACCTTTAACTCAGCTGTTAAAAACTGGAAATACATTGTAGGCTCTCATATCAGTCTCTTTTCTTCCAGCAGCAGCACTTCTTTGATGATGAGGACAGAACAGTTCCAAGCACACCAACTCTTGTAGTTCCACATCGTACAGATGGATTTG
The DNA here is from genome assembly GCA_013400575.1 of Peucedramus taeniatus. Classification (NCBI taxonomy): domain Eukaryota; kingdom Metazoa; phylum Chordata; class Aves; order Passeriformes; family Fringillidae; genus Peucedramus; species Peucedramus taeniatus. Next base: position 11,471 of record WBNO01025786.1, on the reverse strand, counting down.
CAGAAGCCATCCAGTAAGTAGATGTGAAAAGAAAAAGGAAAAAAAGGCTTTTCTCTAGTCTTTATTCTATTAATTTCTATTATTAATTGAAATGAAAATAAATTTAGTTTAAATGAACTTGTGATTGGAGTAACATGCTAGGTAGTAGGATAGGTAACTGCATATGCAGATAAGTAATTATTGTTTGAATTGTGTGTGTCATATAACTGATCAGCAAATTAGGAAATGAGTATTCTCCAGTGTATTGTAACCTGGTGATTTAAGAAGAGATTAAACAAAAAAGTTCTATTCAATTTCCTTCCTTGTTCTTCTTCCCTCCCCATTAATTTTGCCAATGAAAGTAGGAAAAGTTGCCTCCATTTTTGCTTTTGGGATGTTCTGGACATGTCTAGAAATCTACTTAAAATTGTGAGAGTTCATAGGATGTATAAGTAAAGAATGTTTTCTTCAGGACTGTTGTACTGATTTTGAATGCATTCCTAATAATTTGGGAAGCTAATTGCTGTTTATTTAGCAGTAGCTCAGCTGATTTTTATGGTCAGTATTAGCTCCTTTTGTTTCATGCATGATTTGTTCTCTTGGTCAGAAGGTTCTTCCCCCCTGCCCTGATCTTTGGGGAAGTTGCAGAATTCCTTAAGTCTGTATTTTCCAGTTCCCCCCAGGTAGCTGGAGTTCCTCGGTTCAGATTTGGGCCCCCTGAAGACATGCCACAAACCAGCTCCAGCCACTCTGATCTTGGGCAGCTGGCATCACAAGGAGGTAAAGCAGTTCTGGGCTCTCTTGTCTGTGGGTCTTTGAGGGAAAAAGAGAGAATTCAATCAACCAAACACAATTCTGCTTCAGGAAGTTGCTGAAGTGTGGAAACCTGCAACTCTTAAATGATTGTCGGCAGAGAGAATAACAGAAAGTGAGAAGGTGTTATCTTCAAGCTGCTACATTTATAGTTGTGTTAGGTTTTTGAAATTGAATGAAATATTGAAGGAATGGTTTTTCACTTGAATTTTACTATTGGTAGTAGCTTCCCTGTAGTGAGACAATAGGGGAAAACAGCAAATACAAAGGAATCTTTGGGCAATATCCTTATCTGCTCAGAGATGGCCAAGCTGTTGTGTTTGTTGTTGGTCTGAATCTGTCCCTTTCCCCGGCATCCCATTCCCATCCATGTTGGTATGGAATGCAGGCTGTTCTCTGAAGAAAGCTCACAGCAAAATAATGGCATAAGGCAAGGATGAAAGTTAAAAAACAAGCAGTAATATTTTCATCAAGGTTTTACCTTCCAGTAAATTTGGATCGGCTCTGGCAGTGAGTCAAAACAAAATAACAAAAATCTGCTTAAATACAAGTGACTGGATTTTATCAAGTGGCCAGAGGGAAAACATTGGTTAATCCTTTTTTTAGCCGCTCATTTGGATGCATTGTCACTGGAACTTTGTGTTGCAGGTTTAGGGATGTATGAAACCCCACTATTCCTTGCCCACGAGGAGGAATCGGGCGGTCGTAGTGTCCCCACAACACCGTTACAAGTGGCAGCACCAGGTAAGTGGCAGAGGTTTGCAGAGAATCCTAGGGAATGATTCCCTGTGGTCGGTGCAGCGCTGGGCAGCCTGTCCCCGAGCTGCCTGTGCTGTCACAGGGCTCTGTGGGCAGGGCCTGAGGGTGTGTGTGCTCCCCAGTGACGGTGTTCACAGAGAGCGCCTCGGCCGACGCCTCGGAGCACGCGTCGCAGTCTGTGCCCATGGTCACCACCTCCACCGGCAGCCTGTCCACCACCACCGAGCCCGGCGCCGGCGACGACACCGACGAGGTCTTCGCAGAGGCAGAGTCTGAAGGGTAAAGCACCACTGCTGCTTTGGGTCACTAGCACTGCTGACACGGTCACTGTCACCCAGGGGCAGCTCAGACTGTGTTTTGTAGTGCTGTGAGGCAGGACAATCTGACTCTTTATCCAAAACCAGTGGTTTTCTGCTGATCTTCTCCTTGGGGTTTAACGAAGTTAATATAAAAGTCACCCAAAAAAAAATTATTTTTAAGAATGCAGAGGACTATGCAGTAGTCAAATATTGATGTTAAAGACACGGGTTGAAGGATCAGTTTGTAGAATGAAGACTAAGACATTCTTGTGTAATACAGAGAAACACTCCTCATGCAAAGCACACATACATGATTAAGTCACCCAATTAAGACAGTGCATGTACAAAAGATGAAGCACAGGGCTAGAATAAGCAGTTCTTAGTGAATTTTGTCTTTTGCTTTACAAGTGCAACTTCTAATATTTATAATAATTGCTGTATTTTGTAGTATGATGAAGTAAAGATCTAAAAGGGGACACTTTATCATTTTATGCTATATTTTACTTTTGATTTTCATTAAATCTTTGTGCTCCAAGACAGGAACAAGCAAATATACTTACATGGTTCTCCTCCCCCTTCTTCTCTTCTAGCATTACTTCAGAAGCAGGTCTAGAAATTGATAGCCAGCAAGAAGAAGAATCTGTTCAAGCATCTGATGAGTCAGATCTTCCTTCAACTAGTCAGGATCCTCCTTCGAGTTCATCTGCAGGTACAGGATAATCACAATAATTGTTCATACCTTTTCATTAAGAGTGGGAATTCCATTGTCCAGCATCATGGCTGGTCGCCAGGATCCACAAAATAAGATAAAACTCTTAGAATCACAGACTCATAGAATGGTTTGAGGTGGAAGGAATCTTAAAGCCCATCCAGTGCCACCCCTGCCATGGGCAGGGACACCTTCCACTAGCCCAGGTTGTTTCAAGTTTTGTCCAGCCTGGCCTTGGACATTTCCAGGGATCCAGGGGCAGCCACAGCTTCTCTGGACACCCTGTGCCAGGGCCTCCCCACTGTCACAGAGAAGAATTCCTTCCCAATATCCCATCTGACCCCACCTTCTGTCAGTGGGAAGCCGTTCCCTCTTGTCCTGTCCTTACAGGCCATTGTCCCACGTCCCTCTTCAGCTCTCCTGGAGCTCCTTTAGTTACTGGAAGGGGCTCTGAGGTCTCCCCAGATTCCCTCAGAGCAAGATCATATTTTGATACTTATAAATTCTTTGGTCCTTTGGTAAACCATTTTTCCTTGGACCGCAGTAACTGAAGTAGTCCAAGTAAGAATAACACTTCAAGGAGCAAACATTACTGATACTTTGGTGATTTATCCACTGGCGTATTTGATGTCAGCTTTAAAATATTTTTAATTAAATTGTGAAATAACAATAAGTTAATATCTATTGAGTTATCAATTAACCCCCTTGTATGGAGAGCAGAAGAAGTCCCAGACTTACTTGTTTTGAAGCTTTTATTTATATTGGAGGAGAGGTCAATGAAATAAGGAGGCACCTTCATCACTCTCAAGTAAAGAAAGCATAGCACATATCAAAACATGTGAAGATGAGAACCTGGCAGGCACAGCCACCCTTTCTGCACTGCCTCTCCCCACAGATACGAGCAGCACCCAGCCCAAGTCCCTGCGCCGTGTCCGGCTGCAGCCCCCGACGCTGAGGACGGGCGTGCGTGGCCGGCAGTTCAACAGGCAGAGGGGTAAGTGCTCCTGGCTGCTCCCAGCCAGGCTGGCCTTGCTGGCAGACAGGGAGTGAGTGACACAGCAGCCCTGACCTCGAGTTTGGTGTGTGATCCTAAGAGCTCTACTTTGGGTTTAGTGTGTTAGGCTGAGCAGGTTTCAGACAGGCAAACTTCCTTCTGCAGTTGCAGTTGGCTCTTATCAGTAGAGAGAATGTAGAGGGCATTAGACATTAGATCTTACACTTCAGAGTTTTAAAGGATGGTTTTAGAAGTCTGTTAGGACAGCAGTTTAGAAACTTCTGGTTTTAGCATTAGAGGAATTTCCATTTGGTACATTAAGGATTCCAGTTATATCAATGTGTACTCATAGAAAAAAAGCTTTATTAGAAGTATTACAGGTTTTTCAGTGTAGTAGAGTTAAACCATGGCAATAAATTATTTTTGCAACTTCTGTATTAAGAAAAATCCTTTGATGGGTTTTTATTCTGTTTTGCATTATTTTAACATTATAAAAGACTCAATATTAGCATTGAAATATAGATTAGCTGGTATTTTAAGGAGAAAAAATAAGGAAGTGGGACTACAATAGATTTTCTTCCATCTGTCACCTTTTTTTTAATAACAAGAAGGAGGGGCTAATTGATTTCAGATGTGGTAAGAATCCTCTGTTCATTAGTTTGGCTCAGGATCACAAGTCACTCCCAGCCTTTTGCATGACACAGATGACATGTACATGTGTCACCAGGCTTAGGGGGAGAGAGGGCGAACTTGAACTGTATCAGAAAGGAACCACTCCACTGCCCTGACAATTCCTTAAGGAAGGATGAAGTATCACATGTGCAATGGTTGATGAAAAAGGTTTATACTAATGCACTTCTTTTCTTTCCCTCCACAGGTGTAACTCATGCCATGGGAGGCAGAGGGGGCCTGAACAGAGGAAACATTAGTTAAATGAAATGTAAAGGACTTCCAGCTGTGTATACAAAATGCCAGTTTGCCTGTGGTTGCTTAGTGTAATGAAGCCAGAGCTTGAAGCAGCATTTTAATACTTAGAGTTATGTGCACATATTTCAATGTCTTTTATTAATAAAATTAGAAAAAACGTTGACATCCAAATGGCATCTTATTTTAAACTCCTCTGGTATGCATCACTTGCTGGGACAGTTGTACCAGTCTTTGGATACAGTCTTTCCTGTGAGAGCAGTAACAGGTCGTGCTATTCTTTTGCCAATATCCAAACTGTAGTACCGATCTGAAAGGAAGAGAGGTCAGGATTAAATTCCAGAAACTACATTTAATACATGGGAAGAATTCACAAATTCAAGCCTGCATTTTAATGTCACTTAGGCCTGAATAACAGATTTACTGTTCCATGTGTATATTGGTAGCTGAGGCAGCCATAAATTTCTATCCTCAGCTTTATTTTTCAGGTGTCCTTGGTTGCAGTAAGTTTTATAGCATTGCTAATAATTAAATCTGTCCCAAGAGCAGGAGCAGGGAAAAATGTTCTTGTGTTGCTAAAACACAGAAATAGCCTTAAGAATTTGGAAATCAAACTAACTACATCCACAACAATCCTGCACTCACTACAGAAGTGGGAAGTCCATGGTGGTCCCTGAGTGTGAATGGGTCTGTGAGGCTGATTCTTCCAAGGTGAAGAATGGGATCTTACTGACAGGGACTTTAATAGTCTGTATTTGGGTATAGCTTGTTCTTAGAGCTATTTTGGTTTTTTTGGTTTTTTTATAAATGCAGAAAATTCTGAGGAATGCTTATATGGGATCCTGGCTGGGGGAATAAGTCTACCTGATCTAGAATCATAAGAACCTTTACTGAGCTAAGTGGTTCATCTCCCTCCTTTTTGTGTTTTGTCAGAAACATAGTTCCATAGAAGCCATTGAAAAACTTGCTGTGTTGTGATCCAAAGGCTTCAGTCTATCATTAACATAATCCTTCATTTCAGGTTTGTCCCTTTACAAGGCTGAACTCCCTGGCAAGGCATTCCACCATTGGCTGCTTTGAACCTCTGTATTTCATTGCTGCACATTGTCCTGTAACTACTGATTTTTAATAGAAACATCTCTTGATTATGGGCAACATTTTATTTCTCATGACTTTTTAGTAGTGCTGAAAGTAGTACCACAAGTGATAACAGGAGCTTCTTTCTTCCCCACCCCCATATCTTCTGAGGTCTATAGTGATGTGCTTTAGTTTTACTTACTGTAAGAGAAGGCATAGTAGTCGTAGCCATCGGGCTTGTTCTGGTTGGGCACAGAGAGAGTTGAGTGGACAACTTTGGGGAGCCCTCTCCAGTACGTTGTCATTTGGACTTCCTTGCGCAGAACTCCTGCAAGCAAAAGGAACCTTCCATGAGGAGCTGTGGCACTGCTGCAGCTGCCATAGCGCTGTGTCACCTAGAGCCATTAAAACCTTCCAAACACAATGTTGTGTCAGAGGGGAAAGCATCTGGGTAAGAGAACCTTAGTGCCCACTTACCAGAGGGGTGGGGGTTGATCCTGACGGTGCGGATGACGGTCGGCATTCGCACAGCGCGCTGGAAGCGTCGCCGGATGACAACCCTGGGGACAAAGGCTGGGTATCTGATGGTGACCCGGGCTCTTCTCTGACACTTCTTGGCTGGTTCTTGTCTGTACACGTACTGCTGCATGTTCCCATCTAAAATAGGCATTTGTTTTGTTAGTTAAAAAAAAAAAAATCCCCCCCAAACAAACCCCAACCACCAGCTTGATCAGGTATGAAAATGTCATTATATTCCTATCACACACACAGGAAGTCAATAACAACATTCTTGTAGTAGTAGTAGTACAGCATTCATGTAAGATAAGGAAATTACTTTAAAATAGGAAATCAGAAACAGAGACGGAATTTCCAAACATAGTTATGAACTAGCAAGATTAAAGCCTTCCCTTTTCTAATTAACTTGAGACTAAAATAGCTTTACCACCAGATAAAACTTATTTCAGTGTTTGTACACTACAGTGCTGGATTCCTGGATTCTCACCCTTACAGACCCGGTTTGAAATGCACTGAAAGACCTCTAAATTCTAGTACAATTTTTTTAAAGCTTCTGGCTTTTTTTGAGCAGCTGGAACACTAGCATCATTTGTGTTTCTGTGTTTGAAAGAAATAGGTCTTGGGTCAAGAGAAACTGTGTTTTGTTCCTGACAAAGGCAATTCAAGCACCTTTTGATTTTCCCTGAACTTCAGGAATACAAGACCTACCTTTTTTGATAAAATAAACAGATTCTGGTCTGTTGTTGTATCTTGCCACAGGGAGGGTTGCTACTATTCTCCCACTTAACCCTGCAAATCCAGTTGCGAGAGGTTTGGGATAGCCATTATCCATAACACCATTAGTGAAGCGCCAGTACAGGGGACCCTGAGCATTTAAGGAAAAAAAAAAAAAAAGCTTTAGAGGAAGTTAATTCCTGGTTATTCAGCTGCAAAATAAACATGAATAATCCATAAATAAGCATTAGCACTTTGATAGCTACATTGTAGACCTGATTGGAATCACTCCTACATCCATTACAAATGGGATAAAACTACTACAACTTCATTAAGTGCCTCCTGCAGCCCTTTAACGTTTGAGAAGGGCTAGAGTATCTTAGAAGCTAATTTTTAAGAGGGGTTACTGAACTAAGGGATTTCCTCTCTAAATCTCTTAAATTTTCTTAGATATAACAAGCAGCTTGAATTCCAGGACTGAGTGCTTTATTGGGAAGTAACTGCATGACAGCTTTAATGAGATGCGGGCATTTCATTAGCATTTAATGTCAGGTTGGGAAACATACTAGGAATAAGTTTAGGGATTTTTTTTTTTCCCAATATCCAATCTGAACCTCCCCTGGTGCAGCCTAAGGCCCTTTCTTCTCCTGTCTCTGTTCCTGGGAGCAGAGCCCGATCCCCCCAGGCTGTCCCCTCGTGTTAGGGAGTTGTGCAGAGCCAGAAGGTCCCCCCTGAGCCTCCCCAGCTGCTCCTCATCAGCCTCGCCCCATCCTGCCGGCCGGGACCACTCCCACCTTGATGAAGAAGGTTTTCCCATCGCAGTTGCACCTGGAGAAGACGGAGTCGATGGGTGAGGGGATGCCCCAGCCGTCGCTGATCCGGCGGGGGTTGGTGGTCGGCGGGCTCCGGCCGTTCAGCAGCCAGTAATAGTGACCTGGAGAGGGGACAGGCGTGAGGGGCGCCGGGGACAGCGCGGGGACAGCGCCGTCCTGGCCCGGGGGACGAGGCTGAGCCGGCCCTGTGAGGGATCTGGGGGGACGGACTCTGGGCTCGGGAGAGTTTCGTGAGGGGTGAGAGGCACTGGGGCGCGTGAGGGAGGAAAAAGAGGAGGAAGAGCGACGGAGCAGGTGGAGGAGGAGGAGAGGGTGATGGTGAAGGCGAGGGATTTGATACGGGAAAGGTGAGGGAGGAGCTCCGGCGCTGTGTGGGGGAAGGAGGAGGGCCAGGGGCCGGAGCCAGAGCCGGGGCAGATGAAGGAGGAACGGGGCCGTGCCGGGGCAGGTGGAGGGTGTTCGGAGCAGTCTCACCTCGGAAGACGGCCAGGGTGCCATTGGGCAGGGCCACCATGCCGTCCGCTGGCTTGCCGCTGCACAGGTCCTTCTCGTCGTTCTTCTCTGCAAAACATAACATAACCAGGTGGGTTTGTTTAAGGTTCCACAAGAACGGCCTTAGCTTTCCCCCTCAGCCCCGCCGGTGGGCCAGGGATTAATTCCTCATCGGGGAGGTGTTCTCGGGAAGGTCGGCTCTGGTGCTGTGGCCCCAGCCGTGCAGAGTGACCGGGCGTGAGTGTCTTTGCCTATTGCCACCTAAGTACCTGTATTTCAGGAAAACACCTACAAATACCTCGTATGATACATGCTCTAGGATTTTATTGTTTCTTTAAGCTGCTTTAGCAACTTCTTTTCCCTCTCGTTATTTCTTAAAAAAAAAAAGGCATTTACACTTTCAGTTAAATGTATATATGTGCAGTTAAATATAAAGGAAGGATTAATCTCTTTTAGTCTGAAATTCAAGTATTTTGCATCTAAACCCCTAGTTTTTGCCCCCAAAATATCTTTCAGTACTTGATTCAAAAATTGCCCGAGAACCTGCAGGCTGTGTCTGATTAAAATAATGAGATGGCATGAAAAAGGTTGTGGCAAAAACCACAGAGGCAAGAGATTTCTTGTCTCTTTTATATGACATTTTTAGTACGTGGCTACAAAACACCAGGCTAGGTACCATGAGGGAGAGTGGATATACAGCCTGACTTCTAGCAATTTCTTCATGGGATTTAGAAATTTGTCATCTTTTTCCTTGACTTTTTGTCCATTTGCTGGCAAACAGGAGGAGAAACTTACAGTAAACCATTTTCAGTAGGACCAATTACTGAAACCAATTAATTTAGATCACATTCTAAACTACCTGGAGGATTTAATTAACTCCACAGCTGAGAACTGAGGTTCCAGTAATCAAGGACACTGGCAGCTGTGGTGCCCTGGTTGTGGCTGCCCACGGGACTCTGCCATGTTCCCTTGAGCTGCTGATGCTTTTGTACCCTCTGGAATGCACTTACCTTGTGTTTCTCCAGGGAACATAGGCAGGTCCCCAACTTGTATCAAAGGCTTGTTTATCTCGGGCTCTTCTTTTGCTGGCAGAGTTTCAGATTCAATTGGGTGAGGCTCTTCTGTGGCCTCAGTGACCTCCTGGAAATGTATGGTTGGCTTGGATGTCCCATTAGACACAAGATACATTTCTTCTATTGTGTCCTTTTTATCCCTTGTTGTGGTTTCTTTGGTAACTGTAGTTACCTCTTCTTTGGCAAAACCAGGGGCCTTTTCAGTGACATCTTCCATTTCTTTTTCAGGTGTGGTGCCAATTTCTTCAATTGTTGTTACCTCTTTTTTACCAGCTGTTGTCATCTCCACAATAACACAAGTAGCACCTGGACTCTCTTTGTCTGCTGCTGGCCCAGCCTGCTCAGTGTCTGTAGTTGTCTCTTTTTCATTTGGTGTTACAGCCTCACCGGGCTGAGGAGTTGAATCTTCTTCGATGGTTGTTACCAGCACACTGGGATTGGGCAAGGAAGCGGTGGCTGTTGTTGTTGCAGTCTTGGTGTCTGCAGAAGTTGTTTCTGATTCATCTGCTGCAGTGACAGGTTCCTTGGCCGTAGGGGCTGTGTTTGGAATGTCATCCATACCTTTAGGAGAATCACCTGGTTTGGTTGTTGTCACCATAGCTACAGTAACTGTATCTTTCCCAGTTGCAGCTGTGAAAATGTCCTTGAGCAGAGTAGTTCTGTCTTTCTTGGGTGTTGTTGTCTCCTTGTTCTCCATTGTGGTATCTGAAAGCATCGTGCCTGCCCCAAGTATGGGGGAGTCCTTCCCAACTGTTGTGGGTGCGGCACTGCCCGGAGAAGCCGTGGCTTTACTGGCAGTGGTACTGGCCTCAGGGGCTGCAGGGATGGTCGGAGAGTCAGCATCCTCTGCTTTAGGGGTGGTGGGAGAGTCGGCCTTGGTTGTAGCTTCTTCTGGGGTTGTTTCTTCAGGTTTAGGGGTAGTGGGAGAGTCTGCCTTGGTTGTTGGCTCTTCTGGGGTTGTTTCTTTGGGTTTGGGGGTGGTAGGAGAGTCTGCCTTTGTTGTTGGCTCTTCTGGGGTTGTCTCCTCTGTTTTGGGGGTGGTTGGCTCCTCTGGGGTTGTCTCTTCAGGTTTTGGGGTGGTGGGAGAGTCTGCCAAGGTGGTCGGCTCCTCTGGGGTTGGCTCTTTAGGTTTGGTCGTTGTTGGCTCCTCTGGGGTTGTCTCTTCAGGTTTGAGGGTGGTGGGAGAGGCTGCCTCGGTAATAGATTCTTCAGGGGTTGTCTCTTCAGGTTTGGGAGTTGTCGGCTCCTCTGGGGTTGTCTCTTCGGGTTTGAGGGCTGTCGACTTCTCTGGTGTGAGAGTTGTCACCCCCTCTGGTGGGGGGGTGGTCAGTTCCTCTGGAGTGGTCTCCTCCGGTTTAGGAGTTGTCGGCTCCTCTGGAGTTGTCTCCTCTGGTTTAGGAGTTGTTGGCTCCTCTGGGGTTGTCTCCTCTGGTTTAGGAGTTGTTGGCTCCTCTGGGGTTGTCTCTTCTAGTTTAGGAGTTGTGACCTCCTCTGGGGTTGTCTCTTCCGGTGTGGGTGTTGTTGGTTCCTCTGGGGTTGTCTCCTCTGGTGGGGTTGTTGTCGGCTCCTCTGGGGTTGTTGGCTCCTCTGGGGTTGTCTCCTCTGGTTTAGGAGTTGTCGGTTCCTCTGGTGTTGGTGTTGTCGGCTCCTCTGGGGTTGTCTCCTCTGGTGGGGGTGTTGTTGGTTCCTCTGGAGTTGTCTCTTCTGATGTTGGTGTTGTCGGTTCCTCTGGGGTTGTCTCCTCTGGTTTAGGAGTTGTCGGCTCCTCTGGGGTTGTCTCCTCTGGTGCAAGGCTTGTCACTTCCTCTGGTGGGGGGGTGGTGGGTTCTGCTGGGGTTGTCTCCTCTGGTGGGGGAGTTGTCTCCTCTGGTGTTGGTGTTGTCGGCTCCTCTGGTGTTGTCGGCTCCTCTGGGGTTGTCTCCTCTGGTTGGGGGGTTGTCGGCTCCTCTGGAGTTGTCTCTTCTGTTGGTGGTGTTGTCGGCTCCTCTGGGGTTGTCTCCTCTGGTTTAGGAGTTGTTGGCTCCTCTGGGGTTGTCTCCTCTGGT
>WBNO01025785.1:760-14103 GCA_013400575.1 Peucedramus taeniatus | reverse complement strand
GGGGGGGGGGTCCAGGATTCCCAGCACAGGCAGTGATGGGGTGTCAGTGGGGGAGGGGGCCCCCAAAAACAGGTGTACCCCAGAATGGGTTTCAGGAGGCAGAGGGGACCCCCAAAAACAGGAGTATCCCAGAATGGGTTTCAGGGGGTGGAGGGGACCCCAAAAATAGGTGTACCCCACTGATGGGGTCTCAGGGGGTGGAGGGACCCCCAAAACCAGGTGTACCCCAGAATGGGTTTCAGGGGGTGGAGGGGACCCCAGGAACAGGTGTACCCCAGAATGAGTGTCAGGGGATGGAGGGGACCCCCAAAGACAGGTGTACCCCACTGATGGGGTCTCTGTGTAGGGGTCCAGGACCCCCAGCACCAGCTGTACCCCAATGATGTAGTGGTGGGATGTCACTGGGGGGGAACTGGGACCCCCAGCACCGGCTGTACCCCAGTATGGGATACTCAGTGATGGGGTCTCAGTGGGTGTGTGGGACCCCCAGAACTGGCTGTACCCCGTTGTGGTGCAGGGGTGCTGCAGGGATGGGATGTCGTTTTGGGGGGGAACCTTCAACCCCCAGAGCCAACTGAACCCCAGTGATGGGACAGCATTGGGTGGAGTCCGGGACCCCCAGCACCGGCTGTCCCACAACCCAGCACAGAGCGATGAAGAGGGGGTGACAGGGGGCCCCGAGTGACACTGAAACCCCCCCGTGTCCCCCACCCACCCCCTGCCCCGGTGCCATCAGCCGAAGTAGGGGTTGTCGTGCTGGAAGTTGTAGTCGGGACACACCTTCTGCACCAGCTTGTAGTCGATGCTGAGGAAGGAGATGAAGATGCAGATGACCTTGAAGGGCTTGGCGCAGAGCCAGGCCGCGTGGCTCTGCGTGTGCTCCGTGAAGCACACCTTGGACGGGTCGTACAGGCACGGTTTGTTCTTCCGCGCCCGGTTCGTCTTCTCGTACTCCACGTGGCAATTGAGCGCCTTGGCCGGGCGCCCCTCGGGCAGGGTGCTCTGCTGGGGAGGGGGTGGTGGCCGTGGTAGGGGCGGGGGGCCGGGCACCAGCACCTCGAAACCCACCGCCTTGGAGGGGGGCACGATGCTGACGGAGACGTTGCCCAAGCTGGAGGAGTTGTGTCGGAAATAAACGCTGAAGGTGCCGTTGATGTGGTCGACGATCTTGCCCGTCACCAGGAGGCTGAACTTGAGCGTCTTGATGTTGAAGTAGAAGTCGCCCCAACCAAAAATCTTCTTGGTGCGGCTCGATTTGAGGGTGGGCTTGCGGTGGGCGCGGGGGCTCGGCAGCTCCCCGGCCGTCTGGTTCTTCTGCCAGTCCCAGGGGCTCCGTCCGGTGCCCGCCGGTGTCCCCGCGCCCCGGGGGGGCTCTGCCGGAATCAGCCGCCCGGGGTCGAGCACCGGGGACTTCAGAGTGCCGTAGGGGACATCCTTGAGGAGGCCCGAGGCGCCCATCTCCAGGTACCCCAAGGTCTTGGCGACGTGACCGCCAGCGCACACCGTCTGGGGAGAGGGGGCAGAGAGTGCATGAGCTGTGCCTGTGCCCTTCCTCGTCTCCCTGCCTGCACCCTCCTCATCCTCTACCTACTCCTCCCTTCTCATCCTCTACCTACTCCTCCCTCCCCATCCGCCTATCTACAGCCCCCTCCTCATCCCTCTGCCTGCACCCTCCTCATCCTCCTGCCTGCACCCTGCTCATCCTCCTACCTACAGCCCCTTCCTCATCCCTCTGCCTGCACCCTGCTCATCCTCCTGCCTGCACCCTCCTCATCCTCTACCTCCTCCTCCCTCCTCATCTGCCTACCTACAGCCCCTTCCTCATCCCTCTGCCTGCACCCTGCTCGTCCTCCTGCCTAGACCCTCCTCATCCTCCTGCCTAGACCCTCCTCATCCTCCTGCCCGCACCCTCCTCATCCTCCTACCTACAACCCCTTCCTCATCCCTCTGCATGCACCTTCCTCATCCTCCTGCCTACACCCTGCTCATCCTCCTTCCTGCACCCTCCTCATCTTCCTACCTACTCCTCCCTCCTCATCCTCCTGCCTAGACCCTCCTCATCCTCTACCCACTCCTCCCTCCTCATCCTCGTGCCTGCACCAGCTGGGCCGGGACCACACCAGCCCCTCCCGAGGTGCCCCCAGTCACCGGGATGGACACCAGCGAGCAGAGCCAGATGCCAGCCCTAACCTGGGACCCCAACTCTGACGTGTCCCCTGTCCCTCGTCCCCTGCCCACCTGCCCCCCGTGCCCCCGTCCCTCATCCTCCTGCTCGCGGGGTGCCCGCTGTGCCCTCCTGCCCTGCCAGCTGCTCCGGCACGCGGGATGCTGCTCCAGCAGCCCCGGCCTCGTCAATCAGTGTCACCCTGAGCTGGCAGGTGCTTGGCTGCTCCGGCAGTTTCTGCTCTGGATGACCTGGATCCCGGGAGGAGCGAGGAGGGGGAGTGGGGAGGGGGTGATGAGCAGAGGCAGCAGCTGGAGGGGCTGGGGGGAGCGTGGGGGGGCTGTGCTCTCATGGGAAGTTGAGGCAGGCCCAGGGAATGGCTCCTGTCATTGCTGGGGGCTCATCCTGGCATCGCCCACCCTGCAGGATGGCTCGGTGCCGTTTCCTGCTTGGGAGTGATCCCCACTGGGAATGAAGGGAGCCCCATCAGAGAGGGGTGAGCCCCCCACGCCCCCCTTCCATGGCCGGGGGGGTCTCAGCGCAGGGTCTCCCTACAGAGATGGAGCAGCACCACGGGGGGAGCCAAGCCAGGGACCTCCACACCCTCTGCTGAGCCAGAGGCTCCATCTGATCCATCCCTGGGATCCCCCCGAGCTGTGATTTGGGGCTGAGCTCCTAAACCTGCTCTGAGAGAGGAACCCTGGGCAGGGCACGCAGCCCCGCCATGACCGTGGGAAGGGGATTTGGGGTGTTTCAGTCCATCGGGGGGGGGACAGGGGGTGGTGCAGAGCTGCAGCTCAGCATCCATCCCTTCACCCCCAGCCCGGCCAGCCCTCGCTCCCCCCGGCTCTTTCCCAGCTCGGCTGCTGCCTTCGCCCTTATCTATATTTCAACGCAGCTTCAAAGCCGGGCGCCTTCGCCAGCCGGAGAGGGGGGGCAGGACCGGGATGGCGAGATAACGAGGGGAGCGGGAGAGGGGCACCCCCCAGCTGAGGGAGCTGGGTTTTGGGAGAGGGGTGGTGTCTGCACCCCAACTCTGCTCCGTCTCTGCATCCGTCAGGCCTGGGACCCCTCACACCCCACTGTGACCTCTCAACTGGGAGCCCCCAAAAATCTTTCTGCACCCTCAGAGAGGGGCTGGGGGCTGCAGCCCACGGGGAAGAGGCGCAGCAGCACATCCTACTGAGCCCCCACCACCGGGAAGGATTTCTGGAGGTTTCCGAGCTCTGCGCTGGATTTTCATCTCAGCCAGGGCTGGGAGCCAAGGCCGGTCCCCAGCAGTGCCGCAGGTGCCTCCTCCCCTGCCTCAGTTTCCCTTTCCAATCCCCCCTCTCCATGACTCCGTGCAGGGTGAGGGGGGTGTGATGTGATTGGGTAGGGACAGGCCGTGATGGGAATCGCTGGAGGGACAAGGAAGGGACAGGGATGGGCAGGCAGTGGGGAGGGGACGCAGCGGGAGCAGAGGGGGACAAACACTGGCCGTGCTCGCGGGGGCTGCAGCTCCCCAGGCCAGGCTGGTGGGGGACAGAGCCGGGGGCTGGGGGGCACAGGCCGGGCACGGACAGAGCAAACATCCCCCATCCCTGCAGGAACAGAGGTGCCCCAGCCCCTGCGGGCGAGGGGCCAGATTGGCAGCCCCCCAACCCCTCCAGTCCCTCGGCAGGAGCTGCTGGGGGAGCGGGGGATGAAAGGGAATTGCAGAGCAGGGCAGCGGCTGCGATGCAGCCAGGGCGATCGATTGCGGCACCGGCGCAGCCCGGATCGAGGGGGGACCCTCGCTGCCCGCAGCCCCCGCTGAGCCCGGGCCGGCCGGGGGGCTCGGAGCCTGCGGGGATGAGCAGGGCCGCGGACGCTCCGGCCACGCCAGCGCCGAGGGGAGCCAAGGTCACCCCCCTGCGCCCTGGCAGCGCTCTCGGCATTCAGGGCAGGTCCCGTACACCTCGCGTTAAATATTAATGCTCCTGCTGGGCCGTCGGGGTGCAGCCGCACGCACGTGCCCCTGAACCTCCTGGACGTGCGTTGTGGGGGCACGGGGGGGTCCCGCTGCCGGCCCCCGCCCACCCTGTTCCCAGCAGGACCCGTGGCCAGTGCCGGGCAGGGCCGTGCCTGGCTCTGTGGCGTGAGGGGCTCTGCTGCCACGCTGGTTACCTGAGATGGTTGCTTTTCACTGCATCTACACATCCCCTCCTCATCCCCTCGCCTGTGCTCCTCCTCATCCCCATCACGATCCCCGCAGCATCGTCCCATGCTTTAGCTGCTCTCAAGCCCCTCGTGAGCCCTTCTGTAGCCGTGTGGGGCTGCCGTGTGTCCGCAGGCACCGTGTGTCACCCCCCGTGAGCACACGGAGCCAGGCGGGGATGCGGGAAGGGCTGGAGGCAGCTGCAGAGGGACCGGGGAGGCTCTCGGTGCCGGCATCAATTTGGTTTGTCAGGCCCGGCAGTGATGGCCACTCACATCCCATTTGCTGTTGGGGCCAAGCGCCGTCAGCTGCTCCCCCGAGACCCTCGGTCACCTTGGTGGAGGGGAGCAGAGCACCGGGGGGGGGACAGGGGTCCTGGCTGCCCTGGTGAGGGCTGGGATGAGCTCCAGCACGCCGAGAGAGGGGCTGGGAGCAATGGGTAGGGGCTCCAGGCAGAACAGCCTTGCACTGGGGGGGAGCAGAGCACCAAAACAGCCCCAACAAAGGCGTCATCTCCACCACCAGCCTGTCCCTGGCTTGTCCTCATCTCTACTGCTAACCTGCTTCCATTCCTACAGCCAGACTGTCCCTGTCCCCATGGCCAGTCTGTCTCCATGCCCACCATTAGCCTGTTCCCATCCCTACCATCATTTATACCCATTAATACCATCAGCCTGTTTCTGTCCCTACCACACCCTGTCCCCATAAATACCACCAGCCTGTTCCCATTAATACCATCAGCTTGTCTCTGTCCCTACCATCAGCCTGTTTGCATTAATACAACCACCATGTTCCCATTAATACCATCAGCCTGTCCCCATTAATGCCACCACCATGTCCCCATTAATACCACCAGCCTGTCCCTGTCCTCATTAATGCCACCAACCTGTTTCTGTCCCTACCACCACCCTGTTTCCATTGTTACCACCACCTTGTCCCCATTAATACCGCCAGCCTGTCCCCATCCCTGTCCCCATCCCCTCTCCCATCCTGTCCCCATCCCTGTCCCCATCCCCTCTCCCATCCTGTCCCTATCCCTGTCCCCATCCCTGTCCCCATCCCCTCTCCCACCCTGTCCCCATCCCTGTCCCCATCCCTGTCCCCATCCCCTCTCCCACCCTGTCCCCATCCCTGTCCCCATCCCCTCTCCCATCCTGTCCCCACACCTCGGCGGGGTCCCCTGGCAGCACGGACACTCCTCCACTGCTCGGGGGTCTCCTGCTCTCCCCACGGGCGCGGGGTCAACCCAGCCTCTCCCCTGTCACCCCGACGCCTTCGTTAGCGCCAGGAGATTAATTGGAGGTGGTGAGAGACAATCCCCGCGGGCCCGCTCCCCCCGGCACGCGCAGCCCGGGGCGCCGTGGCATTTCCAAAGGTTAGCAGCAAACAAGGTGCCTCTGACAGCTCCCATTTATCTCCCGGCGCCGCGCGGGTGCTAATGCGGTGCCGCGGTGCCGCGCCGGGCTCCGCGGGGCTGCGGGAGGGACCCGGCGTGCCCAGGCGTGTCCGAGTGGGTGAGGGAGCACGGAGAGCTGCGGGGTGGCTGTTCCCGAGTGTCTGGGTGAGCGTGGGTGTCGCAGGTGTGAGCCCGGGCCACCTGTGTGCCCGAGCAATGCAACGAGTGCCGGCGGGTGCTCTCGAGCACACGCACTGCTGCACATGCAGCTGGGTGTGCACGGACACCTCCAGTGTCCTGTGTGGCCCTGTGAGCACGTCTGGGTGTGCACAAGCACGGTGACACACGCAGGGTGACACACGCACGGTGACACACGTGTGGTGACACACACAAGGTGACACGTGCAGTGACACACGCGGTGATACACACATGGTGACACACACATGGTGACACGCACATGCATGGAGCGAGGTGCTTGGTGTGTCTGCACATCCTGGGTGACACGTTCCCTGTCCCTGTCCTCACTGCCAGCCTGTCCCCATCAACACTGCCAGCCTGTCCCCACCCCTACACCCAGCCTGTCCCCATCCCCATTGCCAGCTTGTCCCTATCAATGCCACCAGCCTGTCCCCATCAACACCACCATCCTGTCCCCATCTGTACCATCTGTGCCCACCCCCATCCCCACTACCAACCTGTCCCTATCAATGCCACCAGCCTGTCCCCATCCCTACCAACAATTTGTCCCCATCCCCACTGCCAGGCTGACCCTGTCCCCACAGTCAGCCTGTCCCAATTCCTGCAGCCAGCCTGTCCTGATCCCTGTCCCCTCCCTGTCCCCGTCCCCACTGCCAGCTTGTTCCTATCCCCACTGCTGTCCCCATCCTCACAGCCACGCTGTCCCCGTCCCTCCCAGACAGGCAGGGCATGGCTGAGCTGCAAGTGACCATCCTGAGGAGCACTTGGTGCCAGGACAAAGGACTGATGTGCTGCTGGGCACCCCTGGGCTGGGGACACTGGGGAGGTGACACCTGGTGTCCCTCCCCCGGGATGGCTGCAGTCGAGGATGCTGGCAAGGGATCAAGGGCAAAAGGGCAGGGGGAGAGGTGACACACAGGGACAAGTCAGGACACACCCGTGCACGGCCACCCTGCCACGTGTGCCATCAAGGGATGCTGGGTGGGTTCTGCCTGGAGAGGGGCTCAGCCAGAACCCCTCAAGGCTTCCTCAGTCCTTCTTCTGCCCCTCCTGTGCTGCTGCAGCCACAACCCCTGACAGGGTGGTGAGCAGGGGGGCACGACACCCGCTGCACCATGGTGGGCACCTCCAGTGCAGGGGTGGGCACACCAGAACCAGAATAGGCAACCCCAGCACAAAGAAGGGGTACCCCAACATTGGAATGGGCACCTCCTGCACCATGATGGGCACCTCCAGCACAGGGATGGGCACCCCAAACACCAGGATGGGCACCTCCAGCACAGGGATGGGCACCCCAAACACCAGGATGGGCACCCCAGCACAGGGATGGGCATCCCAAACACCAGGATGGGCACCCCAGCACCAGGATAAGCAACCCCAGCACTAGGAATGGGTACCTCAACATTGGGATGGGCACCTCCAGCACAGGGATGAGCACCTCATCACAGGGATGGGCACCTCAAACACCAGGATGGGCACCCCAGCACCAGAATTGGCAACCCCAGCACCGGGAAGGGGTACCCCAACATTGGGACGGGCACCCCAGCATCAAGGCAGGTGAGTCTGATACCAGCACCTCCTCAGCCAGAGGAGAGCCTGGATGAGCTCACCAAAGCCAAATCCACCAAATTAACCAAACCCACCAAACCCACCATGGTTTCCATGTTCCTTCCAGCCATGTGCTGAGGTCCCGCTCCCGGTGACACTGACGTGCTGACACCAAGGCCCGCTGTCACCTCGAGCACAACCACGACCCGCACGGGGCCAGGGGGATCAGCTTTGGATCAGCTGTGCCTTCACCCCCCAAACAGACACCTCGCTCCTCGCCGACAGAAAAAAATATGCAAATGCTGCAGCTTTATTAACGCGCTCGGCACGCGCTGGCTAATAAATATTTCATAGCCCGAGTAGGACTTTTTTTCTCCCTCCTCCTTCTTTCTTTCGTTTTGGTTCCTTTTCCCTGTCACTCGTTTCCTGCCTTTTCTTTCCTCAGCCGTTGTTTTATTTATTTATTACTTTTAAGGGCTTCACGGTGAGGCAGGAGCTGGGAGGTGGATGGGGGGGAGCCGGGAAAAATGTACATCCCGAGTCTCTCCCCCCACGGGTGAAAAAGGAAAGTGCTGTTAAGAGCAAAGGAAAAAATATAATAGAAGGGAGGAGACGGCAGCAGGCAAAGGATTCGGGGCTTGTGTGACTCATTGGGCTGGAGGAGAAAAGGGAATGAATGGGAAAACAGGAGATAAACGGAGCGGGAGGGGGAGAGGGGGTGCGGGCGGGTGGGCAGCAGCCAGCAGAGAGGGGACACGGGGGCGGCGGGGGACAGGGACATGTGGCTGTTGGGCAGCTGTGACCCAGCAGCTCCCCGAGCTGACCAGAGGCCAACAAGCCTGGAAACCCCTTGAATGACTTTGGAGGGACCCAGCTCCTTGTGGGGTCACTGGGGCGGGGGCTCCTCCTGGCCACCCCCAGTCACTCTGCAGGACGTGGGGACGCGGGCGGCTCACGGGGATGGTGTGTGGGGACAAGGAAGAACAGCCAGCAGGGACGGGTCCCACCTCACTCCCACACCTCCAGTGCCAGGGATGCCCCTTGGGATGCTCCTCCTCCTCGGCCCTGCCTCAGTTTCCCCCCAGCAGAACAGGCCGTGGGGTTGCCTCTACCCCTCTTGCAGCTCTTCAGCAGGTGAGGACAGAGAGGCTGCAGCTTCCCTTGAGTCCCCCCAAAATAGGGGGACCCCCTCAGCAACGCAGCCCCCACCTTCTGCCCGGCTGCTCCCCCCCACGGGCACCCCCACCCCTTGCCTCACCATTTCACTTTATTATTGCAATAAATGTAGCCATAAAAGTGGCAGGTATTGGCGCGCACAGAGATCGCTGCTCCTGAGCTATGGAAATGTAATTTCGAGTGTGCCCGGGAAATTTTATAAGATCGTATCAGGCGGGATCATAAATCCCATTCCCAGCCCCCCCAACCTCCCTGGATGAGGCAGGGCCAGTGCGAAGGTCACCAGAGAGGGGCTGAATGCCAGGCTGTCCCCTGGGTGGGACCCCATCGCTGGGACCCCACACTGCACTCTCCTCCCGACATTCCTGGCTCCAGCTGGGATCTGTTTCCCCCTGGAAATGGGGGCAGCAGCGAAGACACGGCTGTCCCCACACCCCCCAGCAGTGGACTTTGATTAAAACCCTACAAGAGACCCCCCAGGAGTGCTGGGGAACCTCAAGGGCATCGCTGGGACCGCAGCTCCTCTGGGGTACAAGGACCGTGACCCACCGCAGCCAGGCACCAGGAGCAGGGGACAGCGTGTCCCTGCAGCCCCCTAGGACCCTCCCCGTGTCCCTGCAGCCCCCTGGGACCCTCCTCGTGCCCCCAGGGCCGGATTCAGCCCCGTTTTCACCCATCACCCAGCCCAGGCTCCAGCCTCTCACCGGTGCCAGGTGAGGCTTTGCTCTGCCTGCTGCAGGCTCTGCTGCCCTGTGCCAGAGGGCCTGAGGGGACAGTGACAGGATCGCCCCCCCGTGACATCAGCCCGGCAGCTGGGACGGTCACGGGGGTCACACGGGATCTGTGCCCAGCGGGGTGC
The DNA here is from genome assembly GCA_013400575.1 of Peucedramus taeniatus. NCBI lineage: Eukaryota > Metazoa > Chordata > Aves > Passeriformes > Fringillidae > Peucedramus > Peucedramus taeniatus. The sequence continues at coordinate 4,583 of WBNO01025785.1, read as the reverse complement.
GCTGGGAATTGATTTGGGATTGATTCGCGTCCCTGCTCTGTTCCTCCACAATGACTTTCCTTTTGCAACAGGGAAAAAGGCGGGGTGGGTGGGGGGGGGCACGGGGATGTGATTATTCCTTCAGCAGCAATCCAAGCGGCGGGAGAGGAAGCTTCATCTTTCCTGGGCCATTTACCTCCAGCGCCCGAGCGCGAAGGCTGAGCCAGGCACCGCGGCGAGGCTGGAGCTCGGCCAGGCCGGGGGGTGGGGGGGCTCCAGCTGCGGGGTCTCACCGCACGCTTGGGCCACCGGCTGCGGGGACCTTGGCTCCTTGAGAGGAGGAGCTGTGGATGCAGAAAGGGCGGGCAAAGTCATTAATCCGGGAGTGTTAATTGGCAAGAGTGTGATTAGCGGTGGGGGCTCAGCTGGGGGCTGCTGTCGCAGGGGGGAGCCCCCGTCCTGCCCCCCATCCCGGCTCGGCCACCTCTGCCGGTCCCCAGCGGAAAACCGGCAATTAAAAACAGGAGTGAGGGGGGGAAAGCAATAAAACCGGACCCGGCTTGGAGCCAGATCGGCACCGGGAAGCGCAAGGGTGGGTGGGTCTGGCTGGGGGGCACCCAGGGGTGCCCCCCCTCCCCAGCCGCTGCTCCCCCTCCTCTCTGAGGCTGCGCCAGCCACGCTCCAGGCTCCAGCCTTATTGAATCTCCCAGCTTGGGGTGCAAAGGGCACCAGAGGGAAGAGTTATTAAAAAAAGGGAAATGAGTCGCTTGGAAACCTTCTTTCGGAATAACAGTGTGTGTTTGTTTGGCGATAGATTAGCTCAGCCATGCTGAGCACACAGCACCCGCCGCAACGGCGGGAGGCTCAGGGAGCCGCAGGAGCGGCACCGGGGGATGCACGGAGCCCATCCCGGCCCCGCGGGCACCGGCCGGGCACCGACCCGCTGCGGCCAGGCCCTGGAGCTCGGCACCCGCAGGGACCCCCGGCCAGGTGGGGCTGAAGGGCAGCAGCACCTCCCAAACCCCGTATACACCTAAACCCCGTATCCTCTCTCCTCTGGCCCCAAATGTGGTGCGCACCTCCGAGCCACGAATCGGGTGAATTCCCCCTAAAAATGGGAGCTGGGGAGGTGGGAATTGGGGTGTCCTTGTGTGGAAAGGGCTGGCAGCATCGGCTAAGAGCAAAGCCATCTGTCAGGCAGCAGCCCAGGAGGCAGCTCCTGGGTGACAGCAAGGCGAAGGAAGGGACAAAGTGGATGAGTTTGGCATCCCGGGCCGCCAGGCTCCGGCTGGCATGGCCACCGGCAGAGCAAGGCAGGATTTTCCCGCGAAGGGTTAATCCAAGAAGGAAAACCTGCCAGCAACACTCAGGTGCTTCACAGACAGCCGCTGCCTCACCTGCCTGTGCCAGGAAGGAGGGAAACCGAGGCAGGGGCGCAGGGGGTGTGGAAAGGCAGCAGGGATGGAGCAGGGGGAGGAAGGACACCATTGTCCCCGTCCTGGTCCTGCTGTGGCACTCAGCCATCCCATCGTGGCTTCATCCCGGTGCTCCAGCCTGTTCCAGCCTGTTCCTGCCCAGCCCAGGGCCAGCATCGCCCATCCCTCCACTGCTGAATCTTGCTCGGAGCTGGGTGGGGGCCACCCCGTAGCCAAGGGTGGCATCTGCCTCCCAGGAATGTCAGGGGATGAGGAGAGAACAGCCCTTCCTCCACCCAAGGCCCAGCCGAGGGTCCTGGGTGTGCCTGGGGGAGCGGCTGAGACCCTCAGCAGGGGGGAGCCAGGCTGGGCCCACCCGGAGGGACCCCCAAGATTTAATGCTCAATGAACAGAAAATAATGGGATGCATAAAAATAACGCAGGAGCCTGGGAAAGGCTGGAGGGGGGGGCGGGGGGTGTCACCTGCAATCAGAGGTGGGCTCGTCCCCCTGCCTGTTCCAGCACTGCCGGCACAGCAAAGCCACCAAGGCTGGGGGGCCGGGGGGGGGTGGGCTGCACCCCCACAGTGGGAACAGGCACCCGCTGGGCTGGGAGAGTTTGTCCGTGCCAGCAGGGGATGATCCCAACACACCAGTGTCACCCAGATGGCACTGCCAGCAAACCTGGGGCATGGGGGTGACATCCTGGGGGTGCCCACACCCTGGGGGTCCCACATGCCGGGGGTGCCCACACCCCGAGGGTCCCACACGCCGGGGGTCCCTCGTTCCTGCACAGGGACCAGGCTGTCACTGCTGTCCCGGGGTGTTCAGCCCCCCCTGCCCCTTTGCCCAGTGCTCCCACCACGGTCCTGCTGGGATGTGGCACTGGGAGCCCCAGTGCAGGGCTGGGGGAAGCCAGTGGGATCCCCCCACTCATCCAGCTCCCTCCTGACCCCCAAAAGAGACCGGCAAAGTTTCTCCCCAGCAGGCCCAAAGAGCCGAGGGGCGGGAACGGCTGCGTTCCCCCTCCCTGGCACACGGTGGGCACACGGCCGGGCAGACCCCGGCCCCTCCCGGAGCCCTGGGAGCGGGGGAGGCTCCTGGACCCCCAGTAAAGCGGGGTCGGGGCTCAGGGCATCTCTCGGTGTTATCCCCGTGCAGGAGGCTCCTGCAGCCCAGGCCATGTCCGTGCCCCCCAGCTCTGAGCCCCCCGTGCCCCCCCTGAGCCCCGCCGCCAGCGTGGGCGGGGCGGGGGGGCCAGGGCAGCGCCCTGCTCCGGATTTCATCAAAACAAACCCATTTGTCTTGAAGCAGCTCCAGCACCGACAGATGCTCTGCAATGGATGGACACGGGGAGGGGGGGTCACGCCGAGCCACCCCCACACGCGGGCACGCGTCGCCCCCTCCCCACGCGGGGAGCAGCGTGCCAGGGAGTGACAAGTTGCAGGAGCCTTTGCCTTGGGGGGGTCGGGTGGTGCAGGGGGGGTCCCTGATGTGCATCCAATTCCCGAGAGGGAATTGACTCGTTTGATTTTATTCATGAAACACAGAAAGTAAAAATGGAGTGTCAGGAAATCAGATCTGCTGGGTGATGAGCCCGGCCCCCCCGGCTGGGCTGGGGGGGCTCCATCCCCCCCTCCTGACCACCACGGCGTCGGATGCAGCTGCAGCCCCCCGAGAAGCTCCGGGAGGAGGTGGCGGAGGGGGGACACGAGGGGGTGAGTGGCCTTGGGAAGCTCCGGGACTGGGGGACATTTTGGGGGGGTCTCTGCGGCTGCAGCCTCCCCTCAGCTCCCACAGAGCGGCCAAGGGGGGGAACAGCAACGTCCCCCCCACCCCACAGGCCCGTCCCGGGTGTCGAGACCCCCGTGCGCCCTCCCCGTGGGTGGGGGGCACTGGGTGAGATGGGAACGGGGTGGGTGGGAGAAGACCCCCGGCAGGGCTGAGCCCCCCCGTGCAGGGGCTGAGGCCGAGCGGAGTCGGGTCAGGAATGAGGCGTCGCCTCTGCAGGTGGTTTTGGGGCTCACGCCCTTGGCACAACCAGGGAACAGCTGGGGGCCCCCCCCAGTCCTGCTCGGGGCCCCCCCTCGCTCCCCGACACGGCCGCCGTGGGGAAGTCACCGCTCCCCCCTCCCCAGGTGTGCTGCAGGTGCGGGGTGCGGGACCAGGGCTCCCCTGAGCCCCCCCCGCGGAAAGCTCGGGCAGAGGGTCCGAGCCACCCCCGCGTGGCCGCCCCCACTCTCACGCGCGGCTCCGTCTCGCTGCCCCCCCCGCACCTGCCAGACGGCGCCTCCCCCGCTCTGCAACCGGGGAGGGGGGGCAGGGAAAGCTGGAGGGGCTTCACCGGCGACGGGACCCCCCGAGGTTCCCCCCGACACCACAACTCCTCCCGAGCTCCGGGACAGCCCCGTGTCCCTCCAGCTTGGGGTG
>WBNO01025783.1:0-25081 GCA_013400575.1 Peucedramus taeniatus | reverse complement strand
ACATATATCAACCTTTGTGCAGTTAAAAAACACAGAAATCTGATTAATTCTATGAGAGCTTTAGTAACAGAATTCACGGAGAAGCTTCTTCACAGAATAAACACATAACATTTGCCTCCCCCATCAGCTTAAATTTTATCAACCACAGTAATACCAGAATTTAATATTCAAATCCCAATCCAGCATACTGGCAAAGGATGTCAGATATCAAGAAAGGTCTATTCCCATGCCACATACACACCCTACCTTGCGCCCGTGGGTTATTACAGCTTTTATCTGCCCATTTATCCTTATCTTTGGATTATCCTGGCATTCTCCATATCTCTAATATGGGACAAACAGATCTTGTCAGGTATATTTTTCATGTTAGATGGCTAATGAACACCTTTAGAAATGAACACCTAGAAAAGGTCCAGAGACTTTGGTTAGATAAACATATGCATTTGTTGGGCACAAATAGACACATCTGAGCACTGGCAAACTTTCTTTCAGAGTATTAAAATATTAAACTTGTTTCTTACAAGTTTTTAGCTAGGTGTGTGTAGCCTATTTTAAAAAGGAAGAGCATCACCCAAAGGATGCAAGGCAAGCTGTACAAGCTGGCTTCACTGCCAGAGGCCATTTCCTGGCTCACTTTATTTACCAGTAAAGACATAAGAAGTTCAACCTACAGAGGCTGAGAAGTCACTTGCTATATGTAGAGAAGAAGAGATTTTAATACTTTTGGGTTGGCAAGTAGCCAGTCAGTTAGAAGAACCAAGAGGATTTCAGCTGCTGACCTGTGGTCTGTGCTGCAGAAAAGGAGTAAAAAAATCCCCAAGGTCCGTGGCTCTCAAAGTTGGGATACCCAGCTTGTGCACTCTGAGTCTTTATAGGGACACAGCTTCTCATAATGCTCTACTTAGAGGATCCCTGTAAGATTTTTTTTTCTTTCAAATAAATGCCCTCCAGTTTCCTGTTTTCCTTACTAACAACCAAGACTCTGTCAAGAATCACAGACACCCTCAGGAAAGGTAATGGAGACCACAGCAGATCTGCTCGAGGCAATGATTTTTTCACAGACTATCACCAATCTCCATTTTAAGATTTAAAACCGATGACAGATGCCAGGCCAGATCGCTCTCCCTCAGGTGCACTGGGGTAAGTGCCAGGGTCAGACAATTTTGTGCTAGAAGCTGGACAAGGAGCATGACCTAATTCCAGCACATGTACACTTCTCATGCCAGAAGTACCTCCAGTGGTGTTACTAGCAGTGTCCCATATGGCCTATTTCTGTTCTCATTCTGATACCAAAACACTGCTCATTACTTATACACCACCATCAATCCAGTGGTTTTACCGGTTCTGTGACGTCTATCAGATGTATCTCTGTCAGGAAATTTAATCAAATAAAATGGAATAACCTGCAGAGCATCAATGGCATTATTACACAAAAGCCAAATTTGTTGCTGGATATTTTCCATAACTAAAGAAAATAAATGCCTTTTCTCCTTTGACAGCACACTGAATTTTTCTGCCTATAAATCCTTGACGAAGAGTATACATGGACGTTGGAAGTATTTCACAGACTATTCCGTGACAATGAACTTGTACTCATAAAAGCCTTCTAGAACTTAGGAAAAGAGGAGAGCTGAAGATATGGTAGAACAGTGAAAAAGAATAGAGGAGATTACAAACCAGAGAAATGTAAGACATAAAAGTAAGGGTGAAGGAAAGAAAGGTGAAGAAAATGAGACGGCCATACTGTAATTGTACTGAGGTATCTGCAAGTCTTAAATACTTGTCACTCACATAGCAGAGGAGAAATAAGTCAAAAATATATTATGTATCTACAGGAAGTGTATTTTTATATTTAAAACCATCTGTCTTACAAAAGTTCAGGTCGCATCATTGAGTTAGATAATTGTAAGCCCTTCCAAAGACCCAGTTTCAGTAGAAAATGCTAACTTCATATGAGTTCCTGGCCTGAAATAGCTGTAGGCTTTGCTCATGCATGACAGAGGCAAAATGGATATGGTCAAAAATCCTTCCAGCTTCAGAAATTCCTGTTCCCTAAGGGAAGGTAGAGTTGCAATTTTAAGATTGCTTCAAGTCCCCAGGACTCTGATAGCCATAGGATCCATGACTCAGAGTGCAATGACAGAGTGAACAGCATCCCCCTGAGGATTTGGGTGCTGAGGTTTACTCAACAACCAGTGAGACAAGAGTTTTACTCTACTTGATTATGAGGCACTTACACCTCCACTGCCTCCACTGCCATGGCTACTAGACCTTGCCATCTATTTCCAGCAGGAATATTGCTGCTGGTTCAGGACAGTCAGGCAGAAAATCAAGTTAGTTCCCACCACGTCACTGCTCACCATGATCCATGTTGGTTGCTACAAGACAAGGTACCTGGGTGTCCCCTGGCATCCATCTCCACTTGGGTCTTTGTGAGATCTTTGGTCTTTGGGATAACTTCCATGATCTGTCTTTCCAAGCAAGTTCTTCACTTTCATTTTTCCAAGTTCCTTTCTTCTTTCAGAGATGTGTTTCTTTCTAGAAACACTTATTGACATCACCTCTTCTTTCCAGCACTCCAAGCCCTGAGTTTTCCTGATCTAAATAGTGTATATGCAGAAGTGTATGATCAGACACCTAATTGTTGTTTCTGGCTCATGTTTCTCTTAGCTGAAGAACTGAGGACAAGACGCTTTTGCTTAGTCCAGATGTTACCAAAGTTTACAAGCAAGTTACAGTGGTTGCAGCCAGCAAATAGCAGGTTTCTGCTCAAGAGTTCAGTGGCTCAACTTGAGACACTCACCCACACACACAAGTGCATCCACTTATCTGAGCCCTCATGGCATTCACAGTTCAATCAATTTTTTCATCTATGACAGTTATGCCACCTCATACCAGGCAATGGCACCTAGAAACTAGAAACATGGTATTTTGTAGATGCAATACGCACCAGAAATTGTGCACATGCCAGTTCCTGCTCCAAAGATTAATTTTAATGATATTAGATGAACATTTCTCAACTCAGTCTGGGACCAGAGTAGTTCCTTCTCATATGGCAGTGAGCTTGCTTTCCATGAATACAGAAAATCAGAAAGAAGAGAAGCTTTCCTTCTCCTTACTGAGCTATTCCTACCAAGTGGTACGGGGCAATTTCCTGGGAGTTGGAAGGTTTGGCTCACTAGGAAACTGAACCAACATTTGCTCCTTGCTGCCTGAGTGGCTCAGTGTGTTCAGATTAGCAGTGCTCCAGAGGATAAAGGAGAAGCAGCTTTGGGTCTAAATGGCGCTTCAGTGCAAGCCATTTGATCATATCAAGAATCATAGAGCCTTTACATTCACAGAAGTCAGATCTCAGGTGTCCAAGAAATTCTGTAGTCCAAGAGAGCAGAACTCATACTGCCCTTCCTAGGGTAGGGAGGAGATGAACAGCAATTTCCACATCACAACTTTGTGCGTTGGCTGCCGAATTCTGCGTGAGACACATTTAGATTCTCAGAAAATCCTTTTGGGTCCAGCCTTTTGTGTTTCAGTCAGATTCCTGGAATGTGCTTGGTACTATCATTAAAAAGTCTCAGACGCAAAGCCAATGATTGATGTGATCAAACAAGGCATCCATATGACTTGCCAGATATAATACTGTTATACATTCCTCACTCTTGCACAGATGCCAGCACAAGCCTGGCTTTCTCCTTTGCAATAACATGGGAGACAGGCAACAGAAGTCACTTTACAGAGGCGAAGGCAGCAACAGGAGTTGCTACCTATTATGATACAGTGCAACAGGGTGAGATAAAGAAACTATACAGGATTCAAAAGGATCTTGAACTAAAGGGATTTCTGTTTGGAAATAAAGGCTGACAAGAAATTCTTACAGACTCTCATATTCTTCTTTCAAGAGATTCTGAAATGTTACAATAATATTGCAGTATGCATTGCCAACCTTCCCACAAGAATTAGACTCAGAGAGAAAATAATTCATGCTCAATCCTTTTCCAAAGCAAGGCAACCTGACAGGCTACAAAGAACTTGTCAGGTCTTTTCATGCAGGCTAGTCACTTAAACATTCTCCTTCTTGTAAAATGGGTGGTGAGGTCAGCAAGCATTATCAATCTTCTCAGAGAACAATGAGCATTAATAGGATGCTTACTCTTGATTGTGAAACTCAAAGTCTGCCCAAATGTGTCCTGTCCCAAAATGTTCTGACAAGGAGTCAAAAATGCTCCAGACATTTTTGACTGTGAACTGGTGTCATTAAATGTTCCATCAAGGTTAATGACATAATCTTTTAAGGCGCCAAGGCAAACCAAACAAGAGTTAAACTTTCCTTTGTTTTCAGAATTTTTGTTGCTTGGAATGACAGAGAGGAACACAGCCAGCAGATTCCACTGCAATCATCCACTTTCAAGGCAGACTAAAAGGTAGAGGACTAAAAGCCAATGCCACATAAATATTACAAAGCATCAATGCATATGTTCTATACATGGTTCAGACCCTGGTGCTCCTTTATCTCAAATGCTTAAGGCATCACACTAATTTTGACTAAAATATCAATGTTTTGGGAGTGCAGCTGAAATAATAAGCTTGTTACAACAACTAAAGTCTTGTACGTGTTTTCTATATTTTAAAGGAAAGAGAGGAAATTGGAAAATTAAAGATTTTTTGAATAGCAAACTGTCCTAAATATGAAACCAAAAATGCAGTGCAAGTAATTATTATTACCCCCTCTATGCATATATGTAGCCATATTCTTTTTATAGCTTTTTAGAATGGCAGCCTTTATATTCTACCTCAGCAAATTCTGTTCAAAAGGACTGGAGAGTGGATCCACTCTGAAGCTGCAGACAGCTGTGAGGATTTCCCATAGTTCTGTATTATTCCTCATATTTCCAGCATCTGCTGAAGACTGCCACCAAGAATAAGGCCAGGAGAAATGTAAACCATAAACTAGCCAAACATAAAATAGGTCCTTATAATATGACAAAGCAAAGGGCAAAGTGGTTTTCCACTACAGATAATGCTACATGTTGTCATGGGAAAATATTTAATATTGATGGTCTGCTGAGTGTTACTATTTTTATTACCACAACAGCATCAATGTCAACATCAAGAGCCCATGTCCCTGTCTTACCACACTCAGTTCAAATATTTCTATTATGAAGTTAAAGTTCTCGAGATCTCAAGGCAGCACAACAGACTCAGTGATGGAGATTATAATCAGATCATATTCTCTACACAGTAGCCATCTGACTTTACTCAGCCTTGTAAGATACAGAACAAAGCATCTGCATTAGATCTCACATTGCTGCATCTGCATACTATGCAGACAGATAACAAAGGACAGACTAATACTGAGAAACAACTTCCTCCAGAGGAATAATCTTAATTCCTCTGTGCTAAAAAGTCACAAGAGATGACAGCCTTAGCCATAACCTGTGGCATCCATATTCTCTGAACACAATCCCTTCACCCAGGATTTTTCTCCTGAGAAACTAAAAGGCAGCGGGAGGCTTCAGAGAAAGGAAAACAATTCTTATCTCATTTGCTTCTCCTGTGTTTTTGCACATGTGGAATGTCTTGGGCAGATTGTTTACCTGAAGGTGATTGCTTGATTGGGCACTGGTGTGAGTTGTTTTGATTTATTGGCCAATTGTCACACAAGCTGTGTCGGGACTCTGGAAAGAGTCACGAGTTTTCATTATTATTTTTTTAGCATTCTGTAAGTATCTTTGCTGTATTCTTTAGTATAGTTTAGTATAGTTTTCTTTAACATAATATAGTATTATAAAATAATAAAATAGCCTTCTGATAACATGGAGTCAAATGCATCATTCTTCCCTAATGCCTGGGGATCACTGAATTTACAATACCTACCTTTAATGCAAGCTGCCTCACAGGAGGAGACAGAATTGTTCAGCCTAAAAAAATGACACAACCAGTAACAATTGTACAATATCTGTGTAATCACCATGCTTCAACTGCATAACACAAAGCCAAAAAAACTATTTTCCTTTCTGTATAAGTGATTGCAAAGGACAGCTGCTCTGCCTAAAGGTGAGGTGGAATGATGATACAAAACACTTTTCCATTCCTGAGAGTAGTTGTGAAGAGGGGGTATGGGGTGATATTTTTTATGACATCTGAGCTCCTTAAAGCAGGGAGTTTACAGAGGAGATGTGAAAGGATGGAGGGAAGTAAAGGTAAGAAAATTAACTGTAAAATATCTAATTGCTGTTACAGTCCTATTGTCTTCTCATGCCTCTCATGTACATATTGAAGTTTCTTCTGAAGAAATTTGGAAATCTATACACTACTTTTGCTGAGAATAGCACAAAAATTCCTACACAGGAGGGAGAGAGATTACTGAGCCTGAATAGAGAGATCGGCATGTTTGCATTATGGCTAATGAGAACCAACTGCACAAATTGTGGTAATTTGGTGAGCCAATAATGGCTGTTTCCAGGGACAGTTTAAGTATCTGCATACTGCACTTTCCCTGGCCAAATCTGTACGACACAGGAAGAAGCAGAGCTCAGGTGCTGATAACACTCAGGTACAGTAATAAGATAGTTCTTGGTAACAAGGTTGTAGCTGTGTATCTGTGCTTCTGCATCTCCTTGTAAGATTTAGGTGAACACTAGTTTAGGAATATCTGAACCTGCTTTGATTGTATCTTTCTTCTTCAACAAAAAATAACCAAAGCTATATGCATGTTTTGAAAAGCAAGCAGGAGGCAGGAATCTGGCCTCTCTAACTTGCATGTATGTTTTAAAGCACTGCTAAAGCTTCTCAACTGAAGTGTCAAAGAGGCTGATACATTCAATGGAGTTAGTGCCTTTAAAAATCCCCAAGAGAGGTTTACCAGGTTTACCCCTTTTATATAGGCAAATTGAATATCTTCTCGTGGCCAACTACTGCCTTCTAAACTTGCATTTGTAAATGTTTTTTGTCAAACAAAAAAAATACAGTGCAAATATAAATTGAAATAAAGTTATTTATAATTAATAGCACATAGGCACAAAGTATCGTTCTTCTTCCATGTTATTTGTGACTACTTAAACAACCTCCATAACATCAACATCCTGTGATCCTGAATCAGATGCTCAGAGTGCAAGGGTTACATTGTGAGGAAAAATATTTATTTCTGTACACTGATAATTGCATAGCATTCCTGTCCTGTCTGGGACATTTTTTTTTCAGAAGTCTATAAAATAATTTGTGGCAAAAAGAAAAAAAAAGGTTTAAATTATGTCTATAGCATCACTAAGAAAGACAAGAAGAAGCTTGCAGCAGACAAAATGCATTTATAACGTCTTTCATATTTCTCTATGTGCTTTTTTTCTTCATACTTGTCTTTGAGGGAAAACGGTGGAATAATTAACATATTGTCTAAATTGACTTGGTTATGCTAGTTTATATTTTAACATATACAAATATCTATTTGCATGGATTCTCTCACAAAAGGCTTAAGACAAGTGATTCCGGCATCACTCTGCTACTCTTCCAGGATTTTTTCTCAGTACAGGTAAATATGATCTGCTGGGTTTTTTGGCTTCAACAACATATCTTCCAGTGTCAACGAGAAAAGACATTCTCCAAACTAGTGGAATTTATTTCAGCTGGAACCAAAGTCATTCCTAGCAAAGCATGGAGTTGTTTTGCCTGTCCATCTGAATGGTTACTCTGGAACTGGCAACATGAGGGCTCAGACTGGCAAACAAACAAACAAACAAACAAACAAACAAAAAAAAAAAAGTCCGAATTCCATGGCTTTTTACAGCTGAAAAAGGTCACTGGAAGTAAAGGGCAATACTTTCAGTGACAGTAGGTAGTTTTGGAGCCTACATATCATCCTCACACAGCATTTAAAAAGACAAGGCCAGACTGCACACGAAAGTGCCTGAGGCACAGGGAGCCTCTATATGAATTTCAGCTGTATCCAGGGACTGAAATCATATTAATTTGAGCTTGTTCAGACCTGTCAATGGACTGGTCATTCTCTGCAGTAAACAGTTGCTGTACAATGGCTGAACCCCAGGAAATTCCCTGCTTTACCACAGGTTATTGGTAAAATCATTTTTACTAGACTTCATGAATACCACAGTTGCTCTCTTTCTGAACTGCCTGAATCCCTCCGCTGATAATTTATTAGGTTTCTCTGTTTGAAAAGCTGCAGGTGGTAATAGAATATCCAGAAATTTAAGACATGTTCACAGTTTGATGTGATGGAGTTAATAAAATATAATTACTGTGTGGTCATATGAGCACGGTATTATGAAGGTGTGGAAACCAGTCTGATTTTATGAACTCCCTGTGTACACCTTTGTTAAATGACAGCTTATATTTTAATTTTTATAATAACCTGAAATATCTATTATTATTTTTACTTCCACTTGTATTTGAAATCTAAGGCAGTGCTGGCATCACCAAGTAATGGATATTCTTGAATATTGAAAAATCTTCTGTTTAATGAGAACACCATCCAAGAAGATGGTTAGGTCAGGAAAGTGAAACTAGGGAGTTTAAAAATAAAAAGTAAATCATTATGAGACAAAGAACATCAATCCAGTTATCAAGATCTCCTACTGAACTAAACTAGAAAAGAAAGTTATATTTTTTAATGACAGACTCTCTTTTGTCTATAGGTGAGAGGAAGAAGGGGCTTTCAGCATACAGAGCAGGAAACCAGACCCTGGGTCTACAGCTTCTTGTACTAAATGAAAGTCTGGACTTCCTGAAAAGGGGGTGGTGGGTGTCTCCAGCATCTCAGGAAGCCATAGGAAAACCCAAACCCCCGCATGGTACTGCTTTGGTCCAACAGGGCACTCACAAGACCCCAGCTCACCCTGCTCATTACACTGCAAAACTACAGGGCCACGCTGAAGTCATTAAGAGATCACAAACCCTTTTTTTAATCAAAGACAAAAACAAAAGAAGGCCAGAACTGAAGTGTTCCCAAATTAAAGGAAGCTTAAGGAAAGTGTGGTTTTGTTTGCAGAGCACCATATGGCAGGAAAACATCCCTCTGCAACACCATTTACGATTGCTGAAATTAACTAGAGATGCATTGTGAAGGGGTGCAATTTGATATTTACCCTCTTTTGTTATTGATGACTGTTGGTTTGGAATACAATGTCCCACAATCAGCCACAGAATGTGTCCTGTTAATTTATTTATTTTTACCTAGCTCTTCATTGAGAGATTGCAGCAAATCACACACAAGGAAATAAGATGCATGAGCAGTTGTCACTCCTGTGTTCTTTTGACATGAAATACATTTTATTATTCAGCATATCTGTCATCCTCATCTCCTCTTTTAGCTCTAGAAATTCCAGCTATATTGTAAATCATGTGTATAAACTCTTATATTCCCAGCATATCAAAATATATATCTTCCATATGTCTTAGTGCATCCTGCATCATTTGAGGTTTGAAACACGCAGGAGAAAACCAATTTGTCTTTTCACTGACTCAAGCCCTTAAAAAAAGAAAGAAAAGAAATGGAGATCTGCTGTGAAAGGGACAAAAACATCCAGCAAAAAGCATAGCCTAAACAATGAATAATTTCAATTTATTATGTCTGTAAGGAACAAGTCAAACTCACTATTTCCTCAAACGCAATCATAAATTCTAAAATTTCACTTATGTAATTTTTTCTCCCAATTCTCCTATGCATTTAGGGTGGACACTTGATATGGTGTCAGCATATTACTGGGAAAAAATCAAACACACAAATATACAGATCCTCAAGATAAGTCAGCCAGCTCCAGTATCTCATCTATTTAATTTTTTGTACTGTTCTGCTGTTTTTAAAGGCACATCCCTAGTCCTGTTGTTGATTTAATGCACAGTTCTCATTTGGACAGGCAGCTGACAAGGACAATGCTATTCATGATGCCTGGTAAATGAAATACTAAACCTAAATAAATTGAGAATTGACATCTATACTCTGGACTTCTCCGCTGTCTGACCCTGCCTTGGATGTCAAGTTAGACAATGTGGACAGAATAATTCACATTAAAGTAAAAAGGCCATATTAGATGGTCAAATAGTCATTTAGTGCCTGTTCTGTAACTTCCTTTAGGAGCACAAAAAACCCTGGATATGCTGGTAACCCCTGGTATAAACCAAGTGAATTCACTGCTAGGAACCATAGTTTCCTCATTCTCTAACAGGATCTGGCTGAAGAATTGAAGTGTGTATTTAAAGTGGTGGTTTAACTCAGTGATTGCAGAGATACTTTGCAGGAGACCGTGAGGGGCACCCTTTGATACCAGCTGGACCATTCACTCTGAAAGGAAGACAATCCTGGAAAATAGTTGACTCCTAAAATCCAAACCTCTGAACAAAATGATCTGACTAGGGGTCATACATGCAACCTGGAAGAGGCCATGGTAGAGGAAAGGCATCTGTAAGGACTCAGAGGCGACTACTGAGCTTTTGGAAGAAGTGGGGATGTGGAGAGGTATTTAGCAGTAGCAGCACTGGCTGAAGAGATTTCCTAGAATTATAGAATATAAGGCACTAGACCAGGTTGCTCATAGCTCCATCCAACCTGGCCTTAAACATTTCCAGGGATGGGGCATCCAGAATTGCTCTGGGCAACCTGTTTCACTACTTCACTACCCTCACAGTAAAGAACTTCTTCCTAATATCTAATCTAAAACCTACCCTCTTTCACTTTAAAGCCATATTCCCCTTGTCCTGTCCCTCTATGCCCTTGTAAAAAGCTCCTCTTCATCTTTCTTGTAGGCTCCCTTCAAGTACTGGAAGGCAGCCATTAGGTTGCCCCAAATTCTTCTTTTCTCCAGGCTGAATAATCCCAATTGTCTCAGCCATTCCTCATAGGAGAGGTGCTTCATGCCTCTGTTCATCTTGGTATCCTCCACCAAGTCCTCCTCTGGACTTGCTCCAACAATATCCTTCCTGTGCTGGGCCCCAGAGCTGGATCCGGCCCTACAGGTGGAGTCTTATCAGACTGGAGTAGAGGGGCAAAATCACCTGCCTAGACCTGCTGGTCTCACTGCTTTTGGTGCCACCCAGGATATGACTGGCTTTCTGGGCTGTGAATGCTCATGGCCAGGTCATGGCCAGGCTCTCACTCACCAGCACCCCCAAACCCTCACAGAGCTGCTCTCGGTCTGTCCATCCCCCAGCCTGTGTTGATACTGGGGGTTGCCCCAGCCCAGGTGCAGAATCTTGCCCTTGGTTTTGTTAAACTTCGTGAGATTCCCTTGGAATCTTATTTTATATATATATATAAATACTTCTTACTATCCAGATCTAGACATCAAGCTAGCTAGTGAAATCCCCTTGCTTCTTTTCAGAAGATCAAGAAAGAAAGACAGAGATTGGCAAAATTGCATGAGAAAAACTGCCTTTAGAGAGAAAGTGGCTTAGAAAATCCTGTCTTCCCAGATCAGTGAAAGGTTGTTTAGCCACTAACTGTCTGGCAGATTTGAGGTTATCAGAGGATAAGGAATTCTTGGGGGGGAAAAAGGGTGGTTTGAGGGCTTACAAGAATGTTAAAAGCAAACAAACAACCAAACACACATAAACCCCCTCATTCCCCAGTAGTTCCAGACTGATTATGAAGCTCCTGTTATACTGGACCATGATATATTATTACATTAATTTGAAAATATTCTCTCTATTCCCATTCTTAATCAAGCTGGACAAGCATCTTTAAGCTTTATTATTGCTCCACAGTTTCACAGTCTAAAGATGAAGACTGCAAAATCCTGGTTAAGTATACAGAAGGGTGAACTACAGTTCAGGATGAGAGCAATTAGTAGACACCCTTACACTGATCTTGCTGCAACAGCCCTTTTTTTGTTCATCTTAAGATGACAAATGAGCAGGAAATCTAAAATTTCTTGAAGCTTTATATTTTATACCACTAAGTTTGCCCGTCAAATAATTAATCTTTATTCCTCTACCAAATAATTTATTTTAGAAAAAAATAAGTTGCTAAACTATAATTGTCAAAACTACTGCTCATAATACAGCACTTGACTCATCTTAGGAAGCAAAGAAATACTGAGCAGTATTTCTGGTCATAAGCAAGAGTGGTCATAAGCCAGCTGGAACCTCTTCTTTAAAATGCCTTTCAGATGCCTTGATGACAGGGACCAAGAGAAGCTCTTTTCAGTGTTGATTGTGTACTCTGATTCCTTTGAAAGGGTTACAGCCTTAGCCTTACAAAATGAAGGTCTACAATTCACCTATTATCAATTCTAGTAGCTGTGAATGGGAAATTAGAAAAAGACATCAAGAACCTCAAGAAATCACCTTCTACCCTTGGAAGAAAAGAAGAGAGATGTATGTTAAGAGCAGGATATCCCTTAATGTATAAACCCAGAATTTTCCACACATAAATCAGTTGACCTGATTGCATCAAGTACTTAAATCAGAGATTCATATTGACCATTTCTGAACAGGACTGTAACTGTTATCAACAGTGTTGATATAAATAATATACATGAATATACAGTATAAATAATATACATGAAACACTGCTCTCTGTATTCCCTCCAGACATTGTAAAAGAATAGAGATCTGCTTGCAGATTTTGCCACACAAAATCCCCAGTGATAGCCCACACTAAACCCCAGCAGGGAAATGAGAATTATCTCATCTGAGGAACAGAATAACACAACCTTGACTTTTTTTCTCAGTCATAAGATAAAATGCCAAATATTTTCTGAGGGTAAGCAACAAAAACAACTTTATTTTTCCATTTCACCTTCTATATATTATGGCAGAAAGCAAAAGAAAATCTGTCCCAGCAGAAAAATTGTAATGACTGTTTTACAAGTCTCTCTTAAAGGTCAGTGGGAGTCAGAGACTGTAGTGTAACAAGGCTCAAAGCTCACTGTAAGAATTTTAGGCATCAGAAATCACTATACATGGCTGGAAAGCCCTTGGCTGTGACAGTTATATATCAACTACTTATTCTTATTGGGATGAAGTTTGCAAAGGACTCAAAATCTAGACAAAACCGAAAAACAGAATTAAACTTTCTCAAGCTGCTTGGGCTTCCTGATTTGACTTTCTTTTTCATCATAACAAAATTTGAAAGGTTGCACTAATGAGAAAAGCCTGGGACTGAGGGTAAACAGTAGAAAGCACATACTACACATCATCTCAGGTGGAGAGACAACATATACAGGAGGCATGGACAAAGAGACAGGCTATTCAAAAGACTAGATGAAAGCACCAGAGTGGGAAAACAGTCAAGGGAAGATCCAGCCCTAAGTACTACAGGTTATGACTTGTAGGAAGATGTGCTGGTGCTTAAGGCAGCAAGAAGGGGCCTTGGCAAAGACTACCCCAGCAACAGTAATCAAACAGGCATGTCTGTGTGCACCATTTGGATTTAAGAGGCAGTGCAGTCACATTAATGTGAACATCTCCCAGATACTTTTCTTGCAACGAAATTAAAAAATCTCAAGAGCCCACATTGCCACCTCAACCACACAGCTCAAAGGGAGCCTTTGAACATTGTATTGCAACTTGCCAGATTCTTCTGGTACACCTACACAGCTAAATCACAGAAGTTTTCTATCACTTATTTGATACTTCATCACACAACTGAATCCTGGATTCACTATCGTCTCTAAAAACCCCTAGTTACTCTTCTGTGGACACTTTATAAAGTACAAGCTGGGCCAAATGGCAGTGGAAACAAAGACCATGTGATGTGCTCCAACTATGTCCCAAGTTCTGCAGGGTTAAGCACACACTCCTTAGCCAGGGATTGCAGCAGCCTGAGTATCACACATCAAAATGCTGCTCTGAAAGGCAGCCACACATCCCCCACGCAGGGCCCAGAGAAGAACCAGTAACAGGTACCATGCTGTTGCCAGCCAGCCAGCCAGCTCTGGAGAAGCTAATCCTAAAAAAAGTGGTTATCAAGATCCTTGGTGTTCTGTTATTTAGCAGTAAATGTAGCCTTAGTGTCTAAAAAAATGGTATAAAAAGTCTTGGAGCCAGCACTTTGAGGATGTAGACCTTTGATGCAGAAGGAAATACAGAAAAGGAGAGGGTTTTGACCTATAACAAAGGGGGCACCTTGCCAATAAGATTAAGATCAGCTCTGCACCCCCAAAAATGAATTGAAAGTCCTTTAATTCTGCTGCCAAATTATGTAGGAGGATTGAGAAACTTACAGGCCAGAAGATGTTATTACCTGGAAAAGGTTTCTCTTTGCTTAGTTCTTATTTTGCTTATTTGATGGACTTTATAACCAAGCTGGGCAGCCCTGGATAGAAGTTATTTAGGGGTCCTGCTGAGTCAGCTGCTTGGAGGCCTTAAATATCCTACAGTAGTCTTGATGAGCCTCAAGTAAGGGTGTCTGTAAAACCCTTAGAAGGGTGGAGTATTCCCAACAGGATCCTCAGAAGTTGGTGACTACTACCCTGTAGGCTATGTATGGACATTCTTTGTGACATCTCCTTTGCCTGACTCCTCATCTTTCACATCAAGGGACTTACATTTGCAGCCTTTAGGCTATTAAACTAATTAAAATACACAGTGTTCAGGATGGAAGGGCTGCTGATCTGGCTTCTGTAAAGATGTTAAAAAAAAATTACCTTTCCTCTGAGTCTGAATAAAATCAAATTATATACAGAGTAGATTAGATTAGAGAAGATCTGTTTCTTAAAGTACTTTATCTGTTCTTTTCTCATGCTATTCAGTCAAAGCAGGCAGATTCACTGAATGCTGTTTATATCTCTGAGCCTCATGCTTGCATAGGGATCAAATTCTCATCCTGTAAATTTTTTACTCATTCCAACAATGATATGTATAATCTTCATCTGGCTCCAAAGCAGAGGATTTTAGCAAAAAGAGCAAGTAAACTGGGATGGATGTGTAAGTGCCTTAATGGCTCCTGCTAAGTCTCAGTGATCCTCTTACAGGTACACAGGCTATAATGGATCACAAATAGACAAGGTAATGCAAAGTGCTTCCTGCCCAGCTCACCCTCATGGCAGAACAGAAACAGTGCTCCCTGACAAGATCAGGGAATCCAGCCTTTTTCAAAAGTGCCTTAGTGGTTCAGAAGCTGCCACAGTTCCAGTGGGCATGAGTGAGATGAAAGCTCATGTTCAGAGGAGCTCAGTGCTTGAGGACTCCCTCAGAAGGAAACGTGAGAAAGCACCAAACCTGTTCCCAGCCCAAAGGCAGTAGCAGCTACACTTCCACGCCATGTGAGAACCACTCAGTTTCTGGGAAGAGGCAGTGCACTTTATCTCTCACCTGAGAGTCAGTCAGAGGTCGCAGGCGAGCTTTTAGTCTCACACATGAGGGTGAAGGGTGCACGTGGGTTCACTGCTCTTTTCTGAATATATGGGCTGACATTACTGCAAAGTGAGCAGCCCTTCTATCATTAAGCAGTCACTGCTATTACAACAGCAGTTTCATGCATGTCATCCTCTCTTTTACTATTCCCTTCTATTACATACGTGGGGTTATTTTTCTAGGATGTGTTGTCATCTGGCAGAAACACAGCACGGGAAGTTATGAAACTCTTGAATAAGACATTCTCATGCCACTGGAAAGAGCAAACCCAAGAATATTAAATAAAAATGAGTTCCTCCTTGCCCTTTTGATAGGGAACATCTCTCAAGAAGTGGAAGTCTAGACAAGTGTTATTATCTCCTGCTTAAGAGGCAGCTTACAAGCCATGTCAAGCAGCCTGTAAACTGAAAATATTACAAGTAAATCACAGTTGCATCAGTTTTTCAAGTAACAATTTACCAATTTTTTATCTTTCTACACACACACACACAGGGGTTCCTGCATTGCCTTTCGTTCACTTAGTCCTTTCAAATTTTCTGGTTAACTAGAAAAGCATTTAAGTATAAAATAGAGACAATAAATATTAAGCAACAGGGACTCAATTGTTGTAGTTCCTTTGGAAATTATCTTGCCTTAGCTTTATAAGATGTGTTTTTATCATTCTACTACACTGGGTATGTTTGCTTGGATACAGCTATTGTTACTGAGCTTTCTTCCATTAATTTCTGAAAATTAAATTCATTTAATATTTTGTGTAAGCATTTCTAAAATTATAAACTGTATTTAGGACGTGGTTTTTTTAAAAAAGACTTTTCAGTCAAAATAAGTTCAAATGCATAACGTTGAGAGGTAGCCCTATATATTCACACATAGAAAAACTCACTTATAAAAATGTCACATTTTAAGTGTACTATCTTTCTAATAGCAGGCTTCTAATTAGGTAATATTTGCTGTGCATGTGTCTAAGACCTTTCAGAACTACAAACAAAACCTTTACTGCTGTGGGACCAAACGTTTTACTCATGAAATTTGCACATCATTTGAAAATGCAGTGGGTGGCTGCATATTTTGTACTGAAGAGAACAGAGTACCAAAAATTGCCAGAAGCAAGCAAATTATTTGTAGCAGTGTATATTTATTCAAGGTCAGCCACCTGAAGCAGCTGGGAGGTTAAGAAAACTGATGTCCCTGACAGGAACATATTAGTGAACATTCAACAGTGTTTAAGTACAATTCATCTGCTTCCCCTGAATCCTGCCTTATCAGCTCCACAGCTGCTGGGTGCTTACAGAACACTCACCTAACTTCCACATAAACGGTGCTTATGGCTGCTGCTTGTCTTTATGTTTAAGTTTTGGAACTTCTTCCTCTATAATAGGGGAAAAGGAACTTCAATAATAGGAACTTCTTTCCTCTATGATGGGGAAAAGACAGTAAAAATGTAGGAAAAGAGAAGAAACTCAATGCATGAAGGACAAAAAAATGGAAGAAAGGGATAAATGTCAGAAATGCCACTTTGTTGTATTCTGAGGAGTCACAAGCATCTAAAGTTAGCTCAGAGATAAATAACCACCTCAAGGCTACCTTCTTTGTCAGCAATATTTTGCACCTTGCACAGGCCTTAAGAACAATGAAATCAGCTAATTGCAAGATAAATTTGAGTGGTGAGGATGAATAAATGTTTGATTTTCTCAGCACAATATTTCCTTGAATTTATCTATATATGTAAATCAGAACAGTAGAGAGTGATGGGAACGCTGCTTCTTCTTAGTCCCTCTAAGTGTAAAATTCATTTGAATGCCAGATGAAAATTTATTTGGATTTCTGAAAATATGAGAAGGGAAAGAAAGCCATACAAAGCCATGTAATTATAACAGTAAGTATCTAAAACACTGAAAAAACGAATATGATTCATCAATCTGAATCCAAGAAAAGAAAAAGAAACCTTAACTTTTAGAAAGTGGCATTACAGTAACTTGTAGAGACCTCTGCAATGGTATGGAATTGGATCAGGTTCCTGTGAAGGCTGAAGAAATGCAATACATGATAGCAGTCCATTCCATCCACCTCAAAGCTCAAAATCATCTCATAAAATAGCATTAGCATTTCTGCGCACAAACCTGGCAGGCAACTTAGATAAACATTTTCACTGGCGCAAAAACATTTTCAGCAAATTGCTACATGTTCCTCAAAACATTTTTTTCCATTAGAAAGCAGAAAATCTGAAGTATTTTTTCCTTGAAGATAACATTGCATAAGACTCTATTTGCAGTCCTCTCTGAATCCTGCCTGCAGGGTGAGAGCCCACACTGCTAAGGAGTCACATCAGATGTCCAGTGTCACGCAATGTACGTTTAAATAAACTAAGCCTTGGGACAACTTAAAACTACAGAGCAGTGGAATCAGTGAGAGGAAAGCTGATTTATTCTGACTGTAAGGCAGGAATAAGTTGACCTATCATAGAGAGTGACTGATCCCTCCTGGTTTCCTTTGGAGCACCTCCTTTCATTTGACGTTCAGATGCCAACTATGATCACTGCTATTAGTGTGAAAAAAATTCCACTCTCTTCAGAAAGCCTGATACACAGACTAGAGAATTTCTCACTGTGTTACTTATTTTTTAATAAAGCCCTTTTTATAAAATATATCTTAAAAGCGACAGAGAAGGCACACTGTGTAAAATCTCTGGTCAGGTACTCCCTTAAAAGTAGTGTTCTATGGCAGCCTCCAAGTAAGTGAATATATTAATAAAGAAAAATCAAGTAGCCCAATGTAACAATCCAGTAATCTCATCTGTACTGTGATTTGGCCAGATTGTTCATTTGTACTGTGACTTCATACTGAAGCTCTTAAACTACAGAGACACTTCCCAGCTGCTTCTCTTTGCTGTCTTATCTGATTCAAAAGGTGCCCCAAGCCATGTCCCTGGGCTCTGGCAGGCAGATCACTTCAGCTCCTGCACTGGACTCAATTCTGTGCTGGCCCAAAGGGGCAGATAATGGGCAGCAATGCTGCTGAATGTGCAACCACAGTCTTCCCTTCAGAGCTGTATGGGGAAGGTATGGCTGCTGCCTCCTCCTCCTCCTGCTGTATGGAGGGTGCATATGTGTTTCATTTTCCCCTCCCCACTCCTGCTTTGGCACCATTTTAAATTCTGAATAGTTTGATGCAAGCCCAGGTCAATCCAAGGCATCACAGTCCTTTGCACTGCCCTCCCCAGTCCTCCTGTCCAACACAGACACAGAAGAGCCAGTGGCAGTACAGGAGCTCTGGGGGATGAAAAAAGACCCTCAGATTAAATGCTGATTTATATTCTAGTAATTATAAAGGGCTAATTTAGACAAGTTCTCATTTCTCTTCAGAATGTCACAATTTCCTTTGTAGGCATTCATTTCTTTCTCTCTGGCTCTGCAAAGCAAGTCAGACCTGCACAGCAAAGAGCCACTGTATGCACCTGAACTTCATAAGAACCATGCAATCTGGAAAGTCAGATTTTTTTTTTCTATCTGTACTTAAGGCTATTTTATTCATATTAATAAGATTATAAGGATTCCATGGCATGAGTTAAAAACATTTCAATATTTTCTTAACATTAGTTTTATAAGAAAATAGGAGATAATCAAATGCACAAACACTCTTGGGGAAGTAATTTTAATGGATACTACAAAAGAATTCCCTTTTTCAACATGCCAGGCACTAGCACCTTATGAAAATCAAACTTTATATCAGACTCTAAGCAAAGATCTGCCTTTGTCAAACACTAACTTTGGCTTAGGTTTACCTTTGGCAGGCAGGGATTCCATAAGGAACATTTCTCAGTCATTATGTGTTTGTTACAACATTCTTAATTTGAATTTGTATTTCCTTACAACTGTTTTTTGATTTTTAGGTAACAAATACCAAATACAACTTTCCACAGTAAAATGACACTTCAAAAAACTGTAGTGCATCCTCAGCCTTTCAAACCCCTGCCTGGCCCACTGCCTCAGCAACAAACTGCACAAAGGTAAACAAACTTTACCACTTAAAGGGTCAGTTTTGAACTTTACCCACTGAAGATAAAATACTACTTAAACTCCTTACACAGGTGCTACTGAACTAGAAGTACAGTTTCCTGATTCAGGTTGGACTTCATCTAACTTAGGTTAGGTGTTTAAAATTAAGGCATTCATATTTTTGCATCAGATATTAATTATTCATTTGGCAAAACACAGGTGTCTATTTTGGTATGGCAAGTACCACCTTCTAGAGTTGTCTTCTCCTCTTTAGTGACTTTTAAAATGGCTTAGGAGAAATAGCTCACATTCAGCCTTACAGATTTCAAAAATCAAGCAAAACGGATTCCACTCATAGGCCTTATGTTTTCTTGAAGCTGCAGAACAAACCCAGGTAGCAAAACATTTTCTCTTTGCTTCACCAAGATTTCAACTAATCTACATTGGAATTTAGGGTACTAAAAGGCACAGGAGCAAAATAAATGTTTCAAGTGTCTCCCTTACTATTGTTATACCAATGGAAAAAAATATTTTCAGGAATTTTTTACCTACTTTGAATGATGTCCTTCTATGGATAGACTTCTTCAGGAAAGCAATAAACACTTGATTTTCTCAGCATATTGGTAAAATATGAGGAAAAAGGACATGTCCCCTGGAGTTCAGTTTTTATGCAACATCTGATACGCTTCATTTTTACAATACATATGGGCATTTTTGAAGTAATTTCTTCAAAACATTTCTATATTCTTGCTAAGTTTCCAGTTTACACAAAGCAAATAATGAAATATTTTATATACCCCACAAGAACAAAAAAATTGTATGTATATTTACTTAAATGTACTTATTTAGTGTTCTCTTGTGCATGTGAATCTAAAGCGCCCAGCTCATCTGGGAACCAAAGGCATGAAAAATTTAGGAACTGGCCCCATTATACCTATTTGTTATTGAACACAGGTTTTGAATAACTAACTAGAGCTGAGACTCTTCTTTCCTAGAGCTAGACCAGAATAATGACTATTTTTTTATTTTAGAAGAAAAACCAAGTCTTAGAAAAAATCAAGTTTTTGTCTGAAGAAGTGCTACTGTCAAGTACAGCAAGAACGGATACATCAGTACAGGTAATACATTATAGGCAGAAATGGAAAAACCTCCCCAGAAGCTCTGATAATCTATCTCAGCAATGCCTCAGATAAAATATTTCTAGGAACAGAGATTCACTCACTCACCACATCAGTGTTATCCTTGGTCTCAGCATGTGAGAGCAAAAGCAGGGTTTTATACATCTATAACCAAAGTGTACCAATTGGGGTCCAAGTTTAAAAATTCAGGATTGACTAACTAAGGGAAATAAAATAAAACAAATCTGCTGACACTGAGTTCTTGAAAACATCAGATTTTCAGTGTGAGTTAGTTAATTCTAAAGTTTTGATACCATCAAAACAGAGTTGCAGCCAAGTCTAAAAATCTATTTATTTGCAGGAAGCTACTCCCTTTCTGACCCACCATATGAATGACACTTTCAGTGCTGCTGCTCCCTGTCCAGATGCTAAGCAAAACTGGCAATTTTCTGTCTGGCTCACCTCATCAAGCACTGTCCTGCAAGACACAAGACAAATATCAGAGAGTCCATCTGCTCTGCACACACCTCTCTGTCCACCCAGACATTACAGTAACA
The DNA here is from genome assembly GCA_013400575.1 of Peucedramus taeniatus. Lineage (NCBI taxonomy): Eukaryota > Metazoa > Chordata > Aves > Passeriformes > Fringillidae > Peucedramus > Peucedramus taeniatus. The sequence continues at coordinate 4,111 of WBNO01025783.1, read as the reverse complement.
CAACAGCCAAAGGAAAGGAGTCTGAGCATTTCCCAGCTCGGTCAGTGCAGTAGCAGGAGCCCTGTCCACATTGCCACATGTTCAGAAAAGCACAGGCAAATGTCCATTCCATAAATATAGATCAGACTCACAGTGCACAATCATAGTCTTCCCTTCCTGGGATACCTGCCTGTGCACTGAACACTGTTTGCTTTGGGATGTGGGAAAACTGAGGCATTTTTTTGAGTATCAGACATTCTACTCATGCCCAGATCAACTAAATGGCACATACATAGTTACTGCTATCCCAGATTAAACAGGCTCAGTCTGCAAAGGACTAGCATATGCTCTTGAATTTATGACACCTTTATATTTTCAATTCTCTGCAGTGCAAAAATGGACCTTGACATAATTTTACGCTGTTTAAAGCTACAGCATAACTTCTGCTGTTTATAACTGCTGAGGATCTTATCCTTTCTACCCAGGAAGGGAAAGAAAGGAAGTTTTTTCTCTAGGACTCCCATAAAGTACCCTTTGCAATCTTGTTCTGGTGATAAAATCTGCTGTGGAGCTGGCGAAGGTACTAAGCAAAAATCTCTCCTGATTCAGCTCCAAAACACATATTTTCTAATTTTAACAACATTCTTCTGAATGAAGCATCAGATAGAGAAAAAAATTGAAATATTGTGGATTTACAAAAGACACATGCAGCACATGGGAGCTTGTGAATTAATAGCAAAAAAGCAAGAAACTATTTATTCCAAAATATTAAGTTTATTTTTTAAAAATTAAAAATTATAAACAATATGGAATTTGCCATATCTTTGAGGTTGTTGCACCTCATCAGAAAAAGACACTCCATAAAAATAAATTTGCAGATTACCTGTAGGGAAAAAAAAATCAAACTTTTAGTAAGAATATTAAAAGAAATGGGATGTAAACAATCTTGCAAGTTTACTGAAGAAATGGAAGATGCATGTAACTTTCAACTCAGCCACTCCTGAATTTTGAAGGATATAAAAGAATAAAATTGCTTACTGACACTGAACTTAAGGTTAGCAAAGTAAAAGATTATTTCTTTCAGGGTTTTCTTGATGACTGAATCACTTCCTATCCTTTTAAAACACCTTCTTTAGCAATTGGTGAGTATTTTCTTTAGCACTTGAGCGTAACTACCTCTGAATCATCAGATTCAATTAGTGGCAACATGTTACCTAAAGAGCAAAGCTAAATCAGATTAAGAGGATAAGAGGGAGCACAAAGTGGTTTAGAGTGAAAAAAGACTAGATGCATTCACTATAAAATAGCTGCTTCTCTTGGGGAGTAAGTGTTCTACAAATGTTTGAAGATTACTAAAGCCATTTTTGGGAAAAGAGTTTATTTACGACACAATGAAAAAAGTTTAAATTAAATGTTAGGATTAAATCAGGAAGAAGCACACGTATGTATCTTTCCAGAAAAAGCACCCTGCACCCAGTCATAAAGTAGTCTGTCAGGAGAAAAAGTAAAGACCTCTTTTTTTCTAGGGGTTTGAAAATAAAAGTCACTATTATTTCATTAATAGAGTAATAATAAAGTGATTCACTATGGAAATACAGGAAGTGATCTTGTGTTTCCAGGAGACAAGCCTGATGGAGCCTCCCATCCTTGCAGCCACAGCAGAATGCTATTCTGTGTGATGGGACCATCTCCTCCTACCAACACTGTTTGACAAAGGGAGGAATACCAGAGATTGGTGCAAGTCGTACTTGTCTCACCTTTATACTTCTTCCAGAAATTCTGGTGCCTGAAATTACAATGTTTACTGCTTCCTTCTATGCCAAACCCACTTGGAGATACCTAATGACACAGCTTTTGTGAGGAATGGCTTTGCTCTGGTTTCACATCCACACAGCATGAGGAAGCACAGGAAGCTCTGACCATGGTAGGCAATGCCCAGCCTTAACACTCATATCAGGAGCTAAACAGGCCTCTTTGCAATCTTCTTATTAAACAATGCAATTATCATTGCACAAGTTGCCTAGATATAGTCTCCCATAACTGTATGACATGGAATGAGGTCAGCTGAGTGATCAGGACTGTTCTTTTTCTTTTAATCTCCTGTCAGTCAACACAACATTGCAATATATGAGCTAATAGATCCTTCAAACTTCATATATATGCCTCAGCTATCTCAGAAGATGATAAATGATATGGTATCCATTCAATGATTTACTTGACAAAAACACTAAGCTTCTAACAGTTTCAACAGAGATTAATGTGAAAAATTTTAGGATTTCTGAAAAACTCCTCAGTTCACAACTGTAATCTTAGTGTTATCTGCAGACCACAGAAGCAGTAAAGGCCAGTAAAATGTTATCTGTTCCTTCTTTCCCTGTAAGTCCAAAGTGTTTTGGTATAAAGATCATGTAGTTCAGTGTACCTTTTCCATAATTACAAAATGACTTTATGTTAGGCAACCGCAGCAAACATTTCAAACCTCTATACTAATTTATTTATATAGAAGTCAACAGCTACAAAGGGTTGCTCTGGTTCTCTCATGGTGCTTTGGAGTGCATGAACAAATATCTGAGCTGCTCCCTTACAAAACAGAGGAGAGAACTCAGCTGTTGGACTCATCATGCGTGGTCAGGAGGAGCAGGTGGGCCAAGCATGGAAGTCACCAATGTAGCAGGACTTTCCCTGTGCTTGGGAGGCAGAACCAAGAAGAAACTGAGCTTGCAAGTGCATTGAAATAGGACTGCTGGAAGCTTTTGCTTCAACAATTTGGTTGCTGAGCTGTGCTAAACTTTCAGTTTGCACTGTGGTTTCTTGTAACATTTTCCAGAGTTATCTCTCCAGGAGTATTTGAGGCCCTCCACCACCACAGAATTACTGTGTTGATTGCTGTCAGCACTGCTACCAGCCTTGTTGCATCGCCAGATTTTGAATCCTTCAAAATATCTTCTGAGATGACGAAAATCATGTGGAAGAACAAGATGAGAAACACTACCTGAATGTACAGGTAGGTGTTTTCCCAGAATCAACTTATTTCCAAACTTCCTGGAACTGCTTCCAGACCTCGAAGCACGTACATGTCCATTTTTTCCAGAGATAAGTGGATGCTTCCAGTATCACATATAAGGAAAACAAATGGGCACAAAAGGATTTGGAAATGGACAGAACCACTTTCACATTACTAACTGGTTTTTCTACTCTTTTAAATGCCTTCTGTCAAAGTGTCACAAAATTATTATTATAAATCCCTTGTCTCTCTCCTTTCTCCCTGCCATTTACACATCACCATCACACATATATAAACCTGTACAGCAATTATTGTCCAAGCCTGATCTTTTAAAAGTTAGTAGATCCCATTGTATTTAACATTTGGTTTCTTCAAGATACATTTTTAACACCAAAGAAATATTATTTTTGTAAAACTGTGAAGCCATTCAGGTATTATGGAAAATACAAAAGGACCTCAAGAAGCTAAAACATCCTGTGAAGAAAGAAAGGTAAAATGTTAAGAAACATAGCGAAAAACAAAATGCCTTGTAGAAAATAAACCAACAGAAGTATTCAACAATACAGTCCTGACACTTTCTATTTGACCAGATAATGTGCTTTACCAGATGTTGAGAATAATTCTTCCATCCTACACCTGAGGTAGCCAAGGTATTAATATTTGATAAAACAAAGAGTGAAGCAAAATGTGGGTAGTAGGAGATATGCAGGCTGTGGTGTTATGTGCCTTCTCACAGGCTGAAGCTCAGGCTCTGAGGAAGGTGTGGAAGTGTTTTTGTTGTGGTGGGATTCACCTACCTCTTTTAAAATTGCTCCCCATCATAATCAACTAGTTTGTTTTTTTTTTTTGTTTTCTTTCTTGGTTTATTTTCTGGAGTTGAGTAAATTTGTGACAGACTCTGTTCCCATGTAAGGGAATAAAAGCAGAAATCCCCCATTACCACTTTAATGTCAATGTTCCTTGCATTTACCTTCTCTTGAGTCTAGGGAGGAAAATCAGTGATGCAAACACAAAACACAACCTCATCCTCCCTGGAGATTATAAGAAACCCCTGGGCTTACGTGATAAAAGGTTTTTCTTCTACTCTGAGACTGTGTTTGCTTAAAAAAAAAACAATAAAACAAACAA
>WBNO01025778.1:0-37439 GCA_013400575.1 Peucedramus taeniatus | reverse complement strand
CACAAGTATTTGAAAAACAAAAAAAATCTTCAATTTCTGATAGAAAATCACATTAAGATCTGTTCCAAATCCTCTTCAAAAATACAGCACTATTTAAGGCAACACAGCAAAGTAAGAGTAGGGGAGGTGTTACCAATTATTAGAAAGAATATTTAGACTACACTGATCTAGGGCATTAAGAGTGTTTTCATAACCAAATATAAATAGTAAATAACACATTGCTACCTGTAAAGTTTTAGAGCTAATTGTGAATCAAATTAACAGGTATTCAATTGCCTTTTATAAAACAGTGTTTCAGCCTAAAAGTACAGAGAAGTAACAAGGCTTTGTACTGTTTACCAGTATAAAGGTACAGGTCAGAAGGCTTGGGTGTTCAGTGTATTCCTTGTGGGCAAGGCTCTTACAAATTTAACTCACTACCTGAGCCAAAGCTAAGGTAATATTTATTGATATGTTAATTAAACACAAAATAGGATAATTGCCATCCATATCTGAAAATCTTGTGAGCCTGCTTGAGGTTTGGAAATAGGGAGCATTTTGCACAGTAAATCAGAGCTTACTCCTGATTTGCTGGCATGCCTTGTAATAAAGGGAAGGACATATTTACAAATTTCTGGCCTTACGATNGGACATATTTACAAATTTCTGGCCTTACGATCCTGATCATAAGTCTATACCTTAACCCAGTTTTCACAAGGAAAGATTCTGAACATACTTCTTTAGTTGAACTGTTTAAAAATCTCCCAGCACTTACCAAGTATCACAAAATTTAAGCCAAATAAAGCAGTTCTGGAGTACAAATATTTTATTCATGGTGTGTAAAGTGCTTCTTCCATTCTCCTTGACACTCTCCAGTAGCAAGGAGTACTGTTTTGGGCACCATACTTGAAGAAAAATGTAGACACCCTGGAGACAGTCCAGAGAGAAGCAAAAAGAATGAGCAACAGTCTAGAGGGCAATATGAGGGAGGGTGGAAGGAATTGGCATTGTTTAGTCTAGAGAAGGGAGGACTAAGGAAAGATGGGATGTCAGCCCATAAACCGTAACCATAAACCAGAACACTGTTTCTGCAAAACAGAAAACATCAACTATAGATTGGGAGCCAAGCAATGAAAAGTACACAGCAGGGGATCTTCAATCTTGTGGACAGAGTAACTTTCCTTAAATAAATTGGATAAATGCTTCATAGAGTTTTCTGGCTACATTTCATTTTCAGTTTAAAAATTAAGTACTGGTATCTGCAAAGATGTGAAGCACAAGTAAACTCTGTATATAGGCTGTAACTTCTAGACCAATTCAGAAGCCTTAACAATAAACTTTCTAGAATGTCTGGAAGATTTTTATATTAAACAAGTGCCTGCAGCAAGTCATGCCCACTTAGCGTGACAGGAATGCAATTGCTGAATGCAACCAAATTGAACATAATTAGTGCAAAGTTTATAAGTAGCAAGACTCTATTTTCATTTGGGTTTTTATTTCATTTTTCAGACCAGCAAGAAAATCTCTTGGGGTGAAAGTAGTTCCATCCCAATTTTTAATTGAATTATTTTCTTCTTTTGGGCCACTGAGGACCAAAAGAGGTATTAATTTTGCTAACAGTTGTAGTAGTTAATTTTGTGTAAGATCTGACCCTCTTTCTATTCTGAGTCTATAATGTTTCCAGAATAGAAAAGTGTCTAAAAACTTCTAAACCAGCTGTTCTATATCTTTTTGTGCTTAATGAGGAAACTGGTTTTCCCTTTTTGTATCAATCTTCTTTAATTCTGAATGTTTTGGACCTGAGTTTTCAGACCTGTCTTCTTGCTTCATTCCTACTCCTTTCTAAGGATCTTAATAATAAATTCACTAAAGAGTACCCACTGTAGTTATAAACAAGGTATAAGTAATCCAGAACATTACATCTAGATATGCACATTGGAAAATCATAAAAATTAAAGGCTATTTTAGGCTCATATCCTTCTGTACTGAAACATGGAACTTTATACTTCCTGTGTGGAGAGGAGTATTAATATCACTCACATTTATTTTATTTGTGCTTCTAGAGACCTGATAACTTGGAAGAGACCATTTACCAGTGATTTGCAAATGCATCTAGTCAGAAAAGAGGATCAACCTCGGCTTCCCTTCCCAGAGGGCTGCTAGAAATCATCAGATATGGGAGGTAGAGGAAGTTACTCCATCACAATTATATTTTACTTAGTGTGTTGTATTGTGCCATACCTTCTTAACTCCTTAAGGATTCAAGTTTTCTGGAGTACTTACCTGCTTGATAGAATACATAAACATACAGCTGTCACATACAACAGAGAGTAAATTCTGAGTAGTGAGAGTAAATTCTGAGTTGCAGTTATTTAACTTTTATAGGTGTCAGTAACAGATCTCAAAGCAACAAAGGTCGACGGTATGTCCTCATTTTTTTAAAAAATAGAAACTCTGTTTGGCCTGTCTTGGAGGATTAGCCACTGTATTCCTCTAAACCGGTGAGAGAGTAAAAAAGAGCACGTAGATACTTTGAATCACAGTTCTGCACAGTAACAAGGAGCCTTCATTCCTGAAATCACCTGAAAGCACCTTGAAAATTACATCAGCAGTGAAACTTGATTATAAGGCTACTACTGTGACCTTCTGCAGTTGGTCACAGATGGTCAGAAAGGAACAGTATAAACATATAGCCCAGAAAGATCAGTTCATAAGGTGGACTGTAAACTTAAAATCAGCTTTTAGAAGATCTAGGAACACCACTGCCTCTTGATTTATTTTAGGTTCAGCACCAGAAAAGCTAAAGAAGGGGAGTTGAATAATAGGGATGTGTAAAAAGAAGAGGAGCAATGTCCAGCCAATTAGAACTCACCTCTAATTCCAGGAAAAAACATGCATCTCCTTACCCTTCCCAACTGGCCCTGCTTGCATATACGACAGGTGATAAAACAATATTCTTTGAGAAAGTTACATTTCAGCTGGAGAGCAAAGCTGCACATTTGTTCTGTACAATACTAAATGAATAGACGACATAAGAATGCATCAGTCCAGTGAGTTATACGTCTTAGCCTCCATTGTCTGGAGTGTAACTTATAAAGCTGCTTCTGCACTTGAGACATGTCTCTATATAGCTGTGGGTCAGAGCATCTGAACATTCCTCAGCTGTGCCTGCAGGAGGAGGAGTGCAAAAATGTTGAATCTCCCACGTTTATAGCTGTTGTGAAATGCTGGCATGCTCTAGCAATCAGCATTTAATACTTGAGTTTGTTTTGTGTATTTCTTATTTAAATGACACTAATATAAGTTTGAAGAACTTAAATCTCCTATATGTGATGTGAATTTAGATGCGAGTGTGCTTGTGTCTGTATGAATGTTGGAGATGAAGAGGTTGAACTAGGAGTCTTCTACAACTCTTAAATACCTGTGGGTCAACCTTTAAATATTGCACATGTGTAATTAACTTCTCTACTGCTGTCTTCCTGGACAGCTGCAGTATACATATGTAGAAAACCAGGTGATACATAATTGTTTCTATGATGCCAGTGAATTATTACATTCTGGAGTATAATCATAAAAATAAATATTATAACTTAATTAAAATGAAAACAAAGATGATTTCTGAAGTGAGGCAATGCAGTGTATTTTCATGTATGTGATGAACTATTTCAAAGAAATCACTAGTCAGTGAAATCACTCAATTGGCTCCGTTTGTCCTTTTACAAAAATAGATTTGGTGTCGTGCACTGAGAAGTCTATTCCAGTTGTGCTGCCTGAGAATCCATTATTTATAATGGATTTTTAGGGGAAGGCTTTTTCCAGGACAGATTAAATATTTGGACTTCAGGACTGTGGGAAAGCACACATTAGTTAGAATGAACGTCTGTTGTTTAATTCAGGAATTGGCCCTGTATCCTGGGGAGTTGCAGCACCTGGGGACTTTGAATGTCATTCAGACCTACCTTAGCTCTACCCATCAGTCTTGCCTAGAACTTGATTGGACTGGACCAGAGATTCTGGCTCACAAAGTATCTGTGCAGCCTGTGGGAAGCAAAATAATCCCTGAAAAGCATGGTAGAAAACATAATCGGTGGGGTCTTATTTGTATCTATACATGTGGCCCACTGAAGGTGAACTCCATTTGCTGGAAAATGGTAACATCTGGCAGATTTCTTTTCAGTCAGAAATGTATCTTATTTTTCAAACAAAACCTTACTGTTTTCAATTGTTAAGTGTTTGAAATTCGCAAGAAATTTTGCTTTGTACAAGTCACAATAAAGCTGGACATTTCAGAAAATATTTAGGAAAGGTGATATATATTGGGTAACAAGGGAGGGTAAATGCTCAAACTAATGCATTCTATCAATGTTATTTAGCACTCCTATGGAGGAGAACTCTAGAAAAATGACCTTTTGTCTCAGCTTGACCAAATTGTTAATGTCTGGCCTCGATAAGCCAGAATGCTAGGTTAGCCTTTGTTCTAAACTCCCTCTGATGCATAAGAAGATATCCTAGGCCATTGTTGTGTGGTTACTTTAATCTCCCAGGTGTCTGCACTGCTGCCAGAAAAGATTGGCCTTGTTTTTTCTCCTCTCCAGTAACCTATCACCTTTTGCTTGCTGGTTTCTGTGTCCTACCTCTGGTGTGCACCTAGCAACCTTTTGAATCAGGCTGAAGAACATTATCTGTTTAAAAACTAGTATCAAGGAAACAAAAAAATCAATGTGCTGACACACAAAGGTCACACGTTCGTCTGCTAGACTGAAGAACCCATTATCAATTCTTCCTGCCTAAACTATTAAGGAAAGAAAACTATTTAAAAATAGTAGTTTAGCCATCTCTTATCTGTAGGCAAAGTGGGTGGTTTTTTCCCCAACACCTGAATCATTCTCTTGACAATTCTTTGAACTTTCTCCAAGTTGCAACATTAATCCTGAATTGTACTCACTAGACTGAGTGTAGCAGCAGTCATTCCGTTGCCAGGTGCAGAAGTTAAGATTCTTCTCCCTGTACACATATCAAAAGGGTTGTATTAGCCTTTTTCTATGACTGGCAACACATGGTGGCTACTGTATGATTATTCTCATATTCTTCTACAAGACAAGGCCCAGCAGTATCTCCTGTAGTTACAGCTGTAGTTGGATTTTATACGTGGCTGTTGTGTTACAACTGTATGTGCTCACCTTCACAGCACCCACTAGCTTCCTTCACACTTTATCATTACCCACTAGATCTGACCTTCACTTTTTATCACTGTCTGTTGAGTAAAATATTTACAGTGAGATACTTCTCAGTCATTGTTACTCTAATTGGAATTGTGCCGTTGTGTTTCTTTCTGAATACTTCAGGAATCCAGATAGAGAGCTTCCATGTTTCAAATGAAGAACAATATGGGAAGGTGGGCAGGGTCTAAAAAGCTCCTTTCTAATATGTAAGTAATCCATGGAACATGGGCATTGACATTCTTCCCCTTCCTTTTCAAAGAGCCTTTCATTTGTGAGGAATATGTCCCTTTCTGAGCATTTTCTTCTTGAGGCTAAACCACCTCAGTTTGTGCAACTTTTGTCATACTGAATTTCTCCTCATCATCAATAATTTTTGGATTCTCAAGTGGTTCATATTCTTCTTGGTGTGCAGTCCTTAAACTATGCACAGTATTTCAGATGAAGCCCTACCGTTCTTGAGTACAGCACAGAGCAGGCTTATTTCACCCATCTGGCAGGCTCTGCTCTTGGTTAGAGATCTCAGTATTGTGTTTGATTTTCTCACAACAGCATGATAGTGTTGACTTCTGGTTAGCTTGTGATTCAGTATGTTCCATGGGCTCTTTTTAAAAGAAATGCCACCAGCCATTTGTTTTCCACCCTATATTTATGCAGCTGATTATTCTTGTCTTAATGTAGGGTTTTACATTTATCCCTCCTGAATGGTATCCAGGCAGCGATGACAGTCCTCTTCATCTCTTCATTCTTTCTGTAAGATCTTTGCCAATATTTTTGTGTTTCTTATTGTAAAACCCACGAGATACACAGGACTAGCTATTCTATAGAATTTTTTTTTGCCTTTGGATTCATATCTTTATTTGTTTTGAAGGCATAGTGAGTAAGGGTGTTAGATAAGCACCAGCTCTATTAGCAAGTACTTTGTATGTGGACAAGGAGACAAGAGAAGAAGCTTCTCAGTTTGTGGGGTAAACTCCATAAATTCTGATTTGTTTAACGAGAGATTAAATGCAGATGTTAAGCAAACAGCATTAAGAAGAAAAAGGCAGGAGCTGACATTGGTTAAATCTTTGTAAAATTCCATGACGTCAAGCAGATGATTAGAATTTCAGTCAGGGGAAAGACCTCCAGCATGTATAGATTTCCTTTGTGTTCCCTAGCAGTGCAGTCATGACTTCTCATGCAAAGTAATCAAGGAATTAGATATAAAGAAAGCATCTCTTATCAGTATTTTATAGGAATAGGTCTTTATACAGTGTTTAGCTCACACTTAATAAGCAAAAATAAATAATTCTTCAGCAATTTATGCTGGAGCCAAAACTAGATCTGAGCACTTTTGAGAATATGGCAGAAATAAGAACATGTAAGTAAAAGTATTGTTGAGTCTAAGCACTGTTTTTATATTACAAATATTTTTACTGGTAAATGTAAGTATCTGGGTTTAGTAGCTGATTAAATTTAGCATGTTTGCTTCAAAATACAAAAAGCACCATGATTTGTTTTGACTTCACTTCTATAGTTTTGGAGTCACTGTTCAACTACTCTTTACTTAAATTTAGTAAAACCAAAACTGGGACAAAATGGGAAAGACACTTGTTTTTTGAGCACTGAAATTGGTCTGAACCTTGAGTTTTGGCCTGCTCTGGATGCCGGGGTTTTGCTAGTCTCTGATTAATTTCCTCTGGTAACCCAGAAGCAGACCAAGAATAACTTTGAGGCACCTATTTTTTACTGTTTGCATAATATACCATTGCTCAAAAAAATCACAGTTATTGATTAAGGTTGTGTAGCAGACTTCAGTGTGGCATTGACTTTGATAATCACAGAAATATAAGAAACAGTACTCATGGGCCTAGTCACAGGGTCAGAAAATACAAGTATAGAGAAAATTTCTGTCCTCTCCAAAGGATTATATTTTCAAATTTCCTAATATTTGCCCTGCAACCTGGACTCCCTATAGCATTAATCTCACAAAAACTGAGGGTTTGTTAACAGATTTCCTGAAGTGTAGGCCCTACATCAAAGTGAGAAGATATACACATGCAGCCTTGATGGATTCAGTTTGTAATATGACTGTCTTTTTGAAATTCAATTTGACTGTAACATCCTCCAAAGAGTTTGCCAGCAATAAGCTACTGAGCTTCACCGTCCATGGATAAACAAGTGATGCGCTCTTGCTCTTCTGTTTGCTAACATACTGAAGGCAGCCTTGATTTAGTGCTTCCTTACTTCAGTAATATCATAAAACATAGTCCAACCAGAAATTTGTGGATTTCATTTATATGTAACCAAAACACATCCAAAAACCCCACAAAACACAAAAAATCCTATGCTGAGAATTAGCAGAAAGTTTCACTTGATTTTAAAATGAGATGCCTAAAATGGAGTAACCCCTCTTTTGGCTTTTCAGTGTTACCTGAGTGCCTCTTGGCATACATACTGCACATTTTTATGGCAGTTACTCAGGTGTAACTTAATAGTCAACAAGTTGTTGTTTTTTTAATTCATCTTTTCTCTCATATAATATAAATTGAGATTAGGATTTTCCCTTTTTGACAAACCAGCTTAAGTAAAATAATTTTGATGGGGAAAAATAGCTTCGTTTGAATCAGGAAACAAGATACTTGGCAAAACTGTGTTTTGAAGAAAAACTTTCCAGAAACTGAAATATAAAATCTTTCATGTCTGCTAGAGTGCTTGACCTTTTCTTCTCTCTGCTTGCTGTGTATAAGTGCTTCCTCCCATGAATTCTAACATGGTAGCTTTAGCTCTGCAGCCTTTATGGCTCCAGACACTAATTTCAGTGCCTGTCCCAGCTTCTACTGGAATTGCTTCATTTATTTTATAGGGTTTTGCCTAAATTTTGCACTAGTAAAACTGCAACCTTTCACAGGTCCTGCAGTTGCATAGCTTATTTTCAGAAGGTGAATTTAGGCTGGGGGTTTACTTTGAGAGGTGGGTCTAAGCCCCTTAGCCACACACCTCTGCTGTCACTCTGGGCTTTACCTACAAAGGCCCTCGCTTCTGGCAGCTGCAGTTGATTTGCTGTGCTGGATCCAGGGAGAGAGGAGCTACTGGCTGTGCAGTCTGGAGTTTGTGGCTCAGTGACTTCAGGGAGAAAAAGGAATCATAGCAGGGTCTCCCCAGTTCTTTATCCACTGAGTTATAAGGATGCTTCTCTGTGAAGCACATGACAAGAATCTTGCTCAACACTTGCCTAGTGGACCAGCTGCCCTGGATGTCAGAAACAAAGGAAATCTTCCTTTAAGGAAGGGTATTTATGTAAGAAGTCCTGACGTGGACTAGCCTGCAGACATATAATCTTCAAGGTCTACCTATACCAGCAGCAGCGGTTCCACCCCTCACTTTCTTGTGACAACCCTCCTCTGCACCAAACCCCTCCTGAAAGCTGTCAGCTCTCACCAGCCTGTACTGCATGGCATCCTGCTTCTTAGCCAAAATCATCCGGATGAGCTGGGACATGAAATTAAGCTGCTACATGAACCTATCTTGTTGTACCGCTAGCAAAAATGGTTCCCATTGGTGAGCAAGGCTAACTCACACAGCTGTTCTTCAGCTGATTCAAGAAATTGTCTCAATAAAATTCACTGGAAGGGGAGGTTACCCAAATAGCAGTAATGGCTGCAGCCATCTCATTTAAGCTGCTGCTCCAGCCCTGACAGAAGCTTAGAAAGCTGAGTGACTGAGGCACAGCCAAATTTTGTGGGTTCAATGTAGACTGAATTACAATAACAGAACAGCTATGAATTATCATACAAGTTTGTTACATGGCAGCTAAGGTCATATTTTTTATAATTTTCAGCAATCTTGGAACCTGTACCCAGGTTCTGCAAACACAGAAGGCCTGGTCCCTTTCCAAAAAAAGAATGGGAACAAAGTCAGCGTGCAAGAGGATGGCTGAAAGAACTGAGGTTTAAACCAAAGCCAGCTGCCTCCTAGGAAAATGCAGCTTCTCCTGAGGCCTTTCTTGACAGTTTTGACAGGTTTATAGCAGAGCCAATATAATTTCCAATAGCAAAATCATCTTCATAACTCCTGCAATGCTTGGGTTACCCTGACAGTCTAGACAGCACAGATGTGTCTGCACTAAGCTGGTGATTCTGCCCTCACCTGCAGCACAGCAGCTGTTTTTTCTATCGATGGCTCTTTTATTTTGTAGGTGACTAATGCATCAAGCTGCTGGAAAATGAGTTAATTTTCCTCAGCCAGTCAGCATTCAAATATGCAGCTCACATCTCTATCTGATTTTTAATTTTTGAGCACAGATGCAGCATTTCTGGGGAGAAGGGTCAGACAGAGACCATACTCCTATCCACCACTTGACATGAAGTTTTTAAGTTCTCAGAGTATGTTGCAAGTTGCCTTGTGAAGTAGTGCCAGCACCAAGAATAGAATTTCTTTATTTGCCATGTCTGCCTTTCAGCACCATTCTGTGTGGTTTTTTCCATTGACAGAGTTCACGTTTTGTTCAGGAAAAGGCTATATCCACCCTCCATCTGAGAGCATGTGTTTCTTTCTCATAAGTTCTCTTTGTAAGCTAATGGGTGTAATAGTTGCCTTAGTGAGATCACACTGAGGCTCAGGCAGTCACAGGCAGGCTTGTGAAGAGTACATGGCTGCAGCTGCTTTGGGTGGGAGTACTGATATGCATGCTTAAGCCCCTGGCTCACTCCTTCCCCTTTCCTTACCCACTGGTTAGCTGACCTAAAGATTTCCCTGGAAATCCATTTGTCAGGCTATAAAGTCTTGGCTCTGTTTTTGAGAATGAGAAATAAATTTTAGGTCTACTTAGGCATGTCTTGGTCAACAGCACCAAGGACCATGCAATCAATAGCATTTCTGACATAAAACAGGTTTGAGCTGAAGGTCTGATTAAAATCCAGACCAAGCTGTTCTATACAGAAAGAAAGTAAAGGCAGGGTCTTGAAATATTTGCAAAAATAAACACCATCGGCCGAGCCCACCCTGCAACAAATCATAGGCAGCCTCATAAAGGCCCTTTACAGTCCCTGACAGACATGATGTAAGTGCTGAGTGGCCTGAACAGCCCCTCCTCAGTCCCTGCCTGCCTGCTCTGGAAGCTCCATGTGTACCCAGGCAGGCACACTCCCTCCCTCCTGAGGGTCTGCCACTGCAGGGGAAAGGACAGTGCTGCTTTTTGAACTCTGGCTTTGAGACTTACCCTGTTTTCTTTGAAACCCACCTGGACTGCACTGCTACAGTTTATGCCATAGGAACATTTAAGTCACAAGAGAGGCACTGCATGAAATACGGAAAGCAGGGAGTGATATGACTTTCTGGGGAGAAGCTTTAAGGGCATTGCTAGTTTCATTAAAGTTATATTCATGTCCCTCTAAACTAGGGCCAGACTGTTATTTATTGTAGGACTTAACTGCCCTTGCATGTTGTTGACTGTATAGGAACAAGTAGTAGCTAACTTAAACTACTAAGAAGCAATCTAAAATCATCAGGGGAGAGAATTGGGTAGAGCTATCACTACAAAGCACCTTATGAAAGCTAAAGAAACGAAGCACTTATTTTGCTTTTTGTTTGTTTTGGGTTTTTTTTTGTTTTGTTTTGGTTTTTGGTTTTTGGTTTTTGTTGGGGGGGGGTTTCTCCCTCTTATGGGTTGATTCAAAACTATGAAAAAAAGGGACTATTTTAAGATTCAGGAGCTTTGTCTCAAAATATTTCTGGAACAGTGGTTCTTGAGGGAAGTATGTATGCCATTATTAGTTTTGTATATTGGCATTGTAACATATGAAATCACATTTCTCAATCACCCTCAGGGATCTCTTGGAGGTTTTCCATAGAAACCCTTCCACTTCATAGTGCATAAGTTAAAACACTGGTTTTCAAAATAAATATTTCTGTCCTGCTTAGGTCTTGTTGTTTTCTCCCTATAATTTCTCTACAGGCTTTCTTGAAAGAACATAGCAGGGCAATTTGATGCTGAAGGTAAAATATTCTGTCCTATTATCTCATTTTACCTTCTTAATTTACTGTATTTTACCTAAATAAAGCAACTTATTTGCGCAGAGGATACCATCTGTCACTTAGTGAGTGTAAAATATTAAAATATTTTTATCCTGAAACTACTACTATCTGGAAATAGTTAGCACGGGAAAACAATAAAAAGCCCATCTAAGTTCACAAGTGTTATTGCCTTGAAGAAGAAGATTAGTGTTCCCATTCATTTATTTATTCTACCAAAACATAACATTAAGTAATTTTTAAATCCAAACAGTTTGGAAAGCTCCTGCTGTTGCTTATGTGTGCTAAAGCCCAGGCTGAGGTTATCATGTTTGCCTTGCAGCAACAAATGTCAATTTGCACTCCATAAAGCATTGTGCACAGGTTGTAGATGGCTGTAGGACATACTTCCCTCAAGGACCATTGTTCCAGAAAGGCCCTCATATCACTCTAATATTCCATATCCTTCAGGTTGATTTGGTTTATATTTGAAGCCAGAGCACTGAGCATCTTCTGGGATTGAGCTGGTAGTTTATGGAATAAACAGAAGTATCCTCAGAATGTTTTCTGTTCTCTGGTGGATATCTTTGATAATAATGAACATGAGTCCATATAACGAAGATAAAACTTTTAAAAACAAATGGCACATTGGAAAGAAGTATAAAATCTGCTTGACACAGCATTGTGCCTTCCATTGAAAAAAAATATACCTGTTTTTAATCAATAAGTATTTGCTTGAGTAAATATTAGCTCTTCAAATAGCAGCTACATTGGAAGTAGCTGCAGCTATCTCAGCTGCTTATGTCAGAGCAGTTTTTGTTTGTTTCTTTTCTAATCCTTGTCCTTTGCACTTCAAGAGAGAATAGGTTAAATTCAAACCTTCTAATCATACCAAGGGAATTCCACAAGCAGAATTATTTGGGCATGTAACTCCTAGTTAATTAAGACTTCATGAAAACCGTCTTTGATAGTTAATATCCTAACTTCTTCAACATCTGATAGAAAAGCAAATCTATTACTATTGCCCAATGATGCTTTCCCAGTTCACAGGACTTCTTTCTAGGTCCATCAGGCCAGTTTAAACAAGTTTATAATGATGCTCTTTACCTGCAACTGACCTTCTCCTTGTGCAACTCTTTTGGCTGGATCTGTGACTCAGACTGTAGACACCATAGCCTAATGTTAATAAATGCTGGAGGGATCAACACTTACATCTCAGCCACTACCTTACAAACCAAAGAAAGTTGGCTGTCAGACAAAATTGTTCCAGCCAAGAAACTGTAGTGCTTGTCTCTTCATGTACCAAGTATCACACAAGACAGGAAGACAGAGGAGCCATTGAAGCAAAATATTAGCTCAACTCTAGACTGGCAAGACAGCTTGAACACAGAAAGTCTCCCCTTGCTCCTCTCACGCCAAGGTTCCCACAGCTGTTCAGCATTTTTGTGTGGTGCTCCTGCCAAGCAGGTGTCTCTGCTTCCCTGAAGGGCTGGTGACAAATGACTATTAGAGTTCAATTTCTGCAATGGAAATTGTTTCCATTACAAGCTTAAGTGAAATACATCCAAGCAACTGATTCTGGGATCCCAAAGCCCACATGTTTTTATAACTTATACCAACATAGCCTTATCCTTTCCACGGGTCAGTTCAATGATTTCTTTGTTCATCAGCTCATGAAACATGAGCTGGCAAACATCACCTCCACTACAGCAGGTACTCCTCTAAAACCCCTGGTTTAGAGGCTCAAACCCAGGTCTGCTCAGAACTTCATGTTCAAGAGATTATTAATGCAAGAGAACCAATGCAAAAAGCTTACACACACATTCCTTCCTTATGCATAACTTAAATACTGTCAACACTTCTTTCTTTGCAGTCTAGTTATTCCTACATTAATAACTCTGCAGTTTAGTACTGAACAGAAGAATTGCATCATATCGTAACAATTTGACCAATCCTGAGGCTGCCGGATGTTGATTAATAAACTGCAAACTGTGACTTTTAAATTTAGATTTTTAAGTTACCTGTTTTAGTTGATCATGCATGATCAGAGCATTTCCAGCTTTCCAATACATTCCTCACATACAGGGAAGACAGCTTGAGCTATACTTCAGAATAAGGCTCATGTCAAGTGTTCCTTTAATACATATTTATAGGAACCAAGCCTGTATATTAAGATGAGTCAATGTTTTACTACTTGGTATTTTTTATATTTTCAACATTTTCCAGAAACACAGGAATATCTCTTAATCACAAAGTTGGCTCTATTGTTGAGAAGGCTCACTGAAGTCCTTCAGGGTACCTGACAAGCAGGTGCCTCTAGGGGATGGATATGACAGTAACTAGAGTAACCATACTAGCAAAATTCAGCAGCAAGAAAATAACTCTTGAAACTTGATTACCCTTCAAGTCCTGTTTTCTGCATTTCAGTTATGCTGACTAGCAGTCAGGTTGCTTATTTAAACAAAGAGTTATCTATACCACAGAGAGTGTTTTCTGTAACAACTGACAGTTTATTCAGGTGTTAAACTTAACACTGCTCTGGCACTACTGCTTAATCCCACAGCCCAGATACCTACCTTAATGAACCTTTCATAGCTATGGTTTTGTTCATGGGTGACACAACTTAAACTTTAATATTTCATTCAAAAATCCAGAGTAGCTGTGCAAGCAGTGTTTCAGTTATTTGAGCTCAAATTCCCAGGATTATTAGAGGATCTTCTCCTAGACAAATTTTTAGTCTTTCCCCAGATTAAAAATAACATTCAACTCAATACTTAAAAGGTTCTTTATTTTTCTCTTAGACTTAGGCTTTCAGGAAACCTTAAAAATCAGTTTCACAACAAAGACTGATATTGCAAAGCAGTGGAGGTGCAGTTCAAAAGAAAAAAACCTAACCCATAGTGTTTTCAAATATAAAAATATATATCCAAATTATTACCTAGGGAAAGTGTACCACCATTTCTGTTTTAAGCTGGTCCTGCCAGCTTTTGGGTCATAACTCCCACTACAGAGCTCAAGAGCTCACACTGGAAGGAGCATCTCCAAGGTTCATGTCACAGGCATGATTCAGAGCAAAGTGCTTTGCTGCAGCGTATGAACCCAATCTTAGATTTTCTGAAAGCATTCCATCGTTTTCCCTTGTAATAAGCATCCAAACATCTCCTGGGAAGCATAGGTCATATACACAAAGCCATCTTCATCTTTGTAGTCCCTGTACACTTCTGCCATTGTCAAGGACATACTGGCTAGGCTTTTGTTGTTCACCAGCAGGTAGAAAGCTTGTGTAGCTGTTAGAGCCATCCTGCTTCTAATTGAAAAAGAGAGGAGAAAAAGAGGATTAAACGTTAGCACACTGAATATGGTTTCAGCTTCAGTCTATGACATACATTAAGCAGAGCAGTTGCATGAAGTAGGTACAAGAAATGCTGTGTAAAGTTATTATGTGGTTTAATGTCTCCATTAGCAGGAAGTTAACTGGAAGCTCAAAGGCCTGTGCTCTGAGGAAAAGCTTACATGGCTACACCAAAGGTGCTACTGAGGATGGGCTTGGAGTTCCCAGTTACCAGGGAAAAGTGTGAATACAAACCAAAAGCTTCCATAGTGCAGATTTTGTAAAAGATTCCAGCTCCAGTCTGTTACACTTACTATAAAGTCTACCTTCAAAAACAAGTCCTTTTCAGAGACATTACATGCAAGGATTACAATCTAAGTTGTCCAAGAGCCAAAAGCATCTTTTACAGAAGTTACAATCTAGAAAGATCTTTTTCTATACTTAAAAAAGTGTGCTGAAAAACGTAGCTTTCACACTTTGTCGGAAAATACCACTGAATATTTTGGGTGACTTCTTTACTGTAATGTTTCATAAAAAACAATTTAGCAGCACATTTCATTTCACTCACATTCAAGAGCTGCCTTGAACTTGAGCAAATTCAGCTAAGTGCACTAAGAGAGCAAGGCAGTGACAGTCATAAGCAGAACAAGATCACAGAACCCCAATACCTAGTCCATGAGACAGGAAGAGAGCAGAACAAGAATCTTATACAGTCTTTTTTCACTACAGTTAGGGAGAAGGGAGAGGACTATGAACCCCAAAAAGACCACATTTTTCCCACAAATGCACTTGTGAAAACATCTGTTGATTGTCTTTGAACACTTGCTAGAAAGGGAAGCCATTACATTACTAACACCTTTATCCTCCTACCCACCGAAGGAAGCAAGATGTCCCCAGCAGCACACTAGGAAATACCTTCTTGGGGAACAGCAGCCAAGCCCAAGTGCAGCTCCAACCCACTAGTACCCACTACTCACCTGATGATGGTTATGAACTGTGCCATGGTCAGCTCCTCCGGAACCAGAAACTTGGTTTTGTCCAAGAGAGGAAGGTATTTCTCTTTATGGTATCTCTCAACAATTACCTGTTTTAATTAGAGCCACACTTAGCAAAACCTAAAATATCCAGGTCCCTTTCCCTCCCCTCATACGTTTCTTTCCTTAAACAACGGCAACAACCTCCGATAACAAGCCAGATATTTACCGGGATTTTTGTCGGGAACTTGGCTCGGATCCCTGCTACTTCTTCCCGCCGGGTGGCTGCGGGGCAGAGGAGAGAAGAGAAGCGTTACGTGTGCGCGCAGCCCCTCCGCCCCGCGCACCCCTCCGCGCCCCCGGCGCCCCTACCGAGACTCTTCCTGAGCTTGAAGGGCCGATCCGGCTGCGCCNCGGCCCGGAGCTGTCCCGCCCCGCCCGGCAGCGCGGCCGCAGCCAACGGGAGACGCGCGGCTGCTGAGCCCGCCTCTCCCGGGGTGCCACGGCTCCCTTCTGCGCCCTGCCGCGGGACCAGCTACCCGCGCTGCGAGGTGTTCTGCCTACAGGACAGTGCGATACTGTGTGAGAGGTCTTTGGCTACCCTGCCCAGTGGTTCAGGGGTGCAGCTCAAGGCTGGACTGCCCCCAGCTGTCTTCCCTTTGCTGATGGCCAGCCTTCTTCATACCGACAAACTGCTTTCAAATTATTTCTTTGGTTTTAAGAGAGAAGGAGACAACCTACCCCGCGTACACAAAAACCTCCAAAAACCAAAACAACCCACCCCCACTGAAAAAACCAACGTCATTTTTCATCTCCTCAGGCTACCAGATTGATTATTTTCTGAATGACTTGGGAGCTGAGTTTTAACTCTGGTTTTGTCTCTGAGGCACAGTTGTGATTTTAAGGGGTTTCAAGCAGATTTCAAGTCCGTCTATTTGGTAAATATCAGACAGGTTCCTTGCCTTTTAGATTGCTGGCTCACCTGCTTTTGCTTCAGCTGTCAAGATGGCTTTGAAGACGAACATGGCTCAGCGGGGGTAAAGTCGACTCCAGTCTGGTTGTGTTTATAAATCATCTCAGTGGGGGTCTGGAACTGATCCTCATTACTTGTTTGCTTTACTTATCCCTTTAAAATATAGGAATTATCTTTTTATTTGATCTATCATTCTGATCATGATCTAGTTGATGTGGCACTTAGGGACATGGTTTAGTGGTGGATTTGAGAGTGTTAGTTAATGGGTGGACTTGAGAATCTTACAGGTCTTTTCCAATTTTAATTCTATTATTTTATCAGGCTAAGGGCAACTGGAATTTGCAAATTTTTATGAGTTACAGCTTATAAGCTATGGCAAAGTCAGTGACTGTTGCCCAAGATCATTTTGAAAAGGAACATCTTTATTAAAGTTTGTGTGCACTATCTACATATGTATCAGGTTTTTCAACCAGCCTCTCCAGAACAGTTTCCAGTGGCCGCAGTCCTTAATGCTGCTGAGTTGTCTTTTTCTCTTGATGTGGAAGCGAGGAGCGTTAGCCACAGCACAAGCTCCCCCACGTGGCAGCACAAATTTTATTGTGCAGAGCAGGCACTTGGGCTTGAGGGACTCATAGGCAAGAGCTCTGAACTTTGAGAAAGGCCTTGAGCCTATGCTGGAATGATTTGGGTACAGCTCATCCCTATGATTTGATCTTTGCATCAGGGCAGGTAAGCCCAGGGCTTGGCTTAAGTAGCTGGGTCTAGCTTAAGGTCTTTTGAGTAGAGGTGAGGTGACAGACTGAGGAAGCCTGAGTGAAGGAGGACATGTGCCACAGAATTGACATCGTGCAATAACTCAGTATGGTGAGTTGTATTTAAGAAGATGAAGGAAAAGAGGAATAATTTGAAGGGTAAAGAAAAAGCATGGACAGCATAGGAACAAAGTCTGTAGGAGACAGGAGGATGTCTGGAGACCACAGACTATTTCTTTGGAACTGTGGTCAAGCATGGGGCTTTCCAAAGCTGTTCAGGAAGTGTATCGGTTGTTCCACATCCTCGCTCTGGTTTCTGTCCAGTAGATTCAGTAGAAAGCTCTGTGATCTACTTTGTTTAGAGCAGAGGGAACCTGCTACACCAGTGCTCTGCTTCTTCCTGTGTCACCTCTCACTGCAGGTTTGAAGTACAAAAGTGTGGCTTCACCCAGGTATCAGCAGCCCTGCTCGCAGGGAGAGGTGATTTCTTTTCATGTTCATAAACTCCTATGGCAGCATCTAGAGAGGAAAGTGAATACCCGATAAGAAGGTGAGCCAAAGAAGACGAATTCCCAGCAAGCCTGGAGATCAGTTATGGCTCTAGTGTCTGTGAGAACTAAGAATGAGCAAAAACCCAGGCCTTAGTTAGCATGTGCTAACTAATAATGTAAATGTGTCACATTTTCTGGAGGTAGAGAGACTGGGATGTCTAATGTGTCTGCATAGCACCTACACTTGCTTCTGCAGTGAAATAGCCAGTTTCAGACCTAAATGTGGAATCTATTCCTTCTTACATCCTTTCCCTTGGAAGTTTTTCTTACATGCACATAATTAATGAACTGATAGAGCAATTTTATGTAAAGAATGGAATACTCAGAGGATACTATTGATACAGAAATGGAAGAATGAAAGGGAACTATTATTCTGTTTCTACCTGTTTGAATGTCCAAGGTCAACACTTACAGGCATCCTGTTAGGCCCCAAACATTAAAGCACTAACTCAGAGTTCCGTATCTTATCTAGTCCAGTTTCATTGCCACATTCACAGCCTCTTGCAAAGCCCAAGGTCTGCAGCTGTGTAGCTGAGTTCTCTTGTATCCACTGCCTCCATATGGAAGTGATCTGCTGTGCAAGGGCTCTCAAACACTCCAATGTGTCCCCAGGACTCAACAACCTAGCCAAAAGCAGACATCTACTTTTTGCAAGTGATGTGAGACTTGCACTGCTTTCAGCTGGATCTGTGAGCTACTGAGGAGGTAATGGTCAAGTTATCTGTAGACTAACAATTTAAACGTGAATGATTTCACGTTTAAAGTGAGTTTAGTGCTAGAGGGACTGAGATTTATTTATTTAAGCAACCTAACTGAATAGGAAGAGAAACTGCAGCATGATGTTCTTAGGGGAAAAATGTAACTTGGCAAGATGAGGGCTTATTTGTTGCACTGCAAAAGCCTGTGAAGTTCTACAGTATTATGCATAGTTATCCTAAATACATGTTTCCATGAAGGTTGTCTGTAAGTAAAAATAGGAGAGCCCTCAAGCAGTCAAGCTCAGCCAACCAATTTAATGGGTTTTCAAAGAGCCATCCCAAATATTTGTACACTTCCTAAACACAGGCATTTACGGATAGGGAATCCTTTGCTTCCTTCTTCTCTTCTACAATTCTGAATCTGTCTATATCCTCCTGTGGCAGAGAAGCAAGCCCACTCTTGTGGATAAGCCTGAAGTAATTGTGTGCCAGTAACTAGATTTCTAAATTCATAAGTCTTTATACCAAAAAGCTAGCTGGAGTATTATTTTGTTTAAGGAGATACTTAGTACTGTATCTCTGATTTTGGTCCAAACTCATCCACTAATAAGACTCAGATTATACACTTATCTCAAAATGCTGAGATAAGTTCAAAGGTCAGCAGTGGTATTTCTCAGTTGATTGGCTAGGGCTCATAAGTACTTTGGCTCTTTTTCTTTGTCTCTTGATTTTTTAACCCTTATATTGAACCTAGATCATAACTCTGATTATTTTGTTTGGTGTAGCCTCAAGGATTAGAAATTAGTTATGTTACTTATAAACCAGAGATTACATGACTGTTTTGTACCAGAGTTTGAGATTTTGATCTTAAAATGTCTTTTCTTCAAAAGAAACTTCAGTTAGACTCAATAGTTCTCTCTTATCTTTACCTGTATGCCTGGTGTTCAGCTCATTGTGATGGAATAGTTTCTTTAAGCTAGTATTTGGATTCAAGTGCATCAGTTGTACTTTTCTCAAGTGCTCTGTCTTTCATTTAAAGATTTTTAAATCGCTCTCAATATTAATTAAATTTTCAACCATATTGAAAGAGCTGAGCTCTAGTGGTGTATCCTCAGCAGTGTTTAAGTTCTTTCACATGTAAGTGCTCCTGGTTTAACATTTTAAATTTCAGAAGAATGTGAGACCTAAATTCTCAGTATTTTTCAGCAAGGGTTACTCAAATTGGTGATTTTAACTAGACGTAAAGCCAAAAATAAATCAGTGACTCTTTTTGAGAAAAGCTGGTGTGAGCTGGCAACCTGTTGGTTGAGGTCCCTGTAAGTACATCTTTGACTTTCTCTTTCCTGCTGTACAAGTGGTTCATTGTCTTTTTGCCCTACAAGGGCTGAACTCAAGGTATATGCAAATTTGTATGTTAAAAAGAGAAAAACATTATTGGATCTTCCTTTTCTGCTCTCTTGTTACCATTAATAAGATGCCATGTTTTATGCTTTCTGTCTACAGAAAAAAACAGAATTGATGTTTTTACTAGGCAATTTCCTTGATCATCTCCTTGAGAAACTAAAGCAATGTTCTTGTGGACTGGAATTATGGGACACAATTTCTTTCTTATCTTATTGTATCTGCTGTTTGACTTGGTAGAACATTTGCACTCTGGTTTGCTGGTTTTAGTAATGCTGCTACTATGAGTGCAGATCTTGGTGCTGGTGCCTTCGTGAGAAGTAACAACATCACTTGCTCTGCAAATATGGATATAAAACTTACTCTTTGTCCAAATATGATCATATTATTGTTTGAAGTGGTTTTTCTTCCACATAGGGCTTTAAAGTATTTTGTCCAGTGTAGTTCAGTTCTTTTCAGATAGGATGTCTTTGGCTTTATGTCCAGACTTTCCCTGGCCTCCCTGTTGAGGCTCCCAAGAATGTGTCAGACAATGCCAAAAGTATCCATTGGGTTTTGGTTTGTAGATAATGGGAACTGGTTTCTATTTTAACCTTCCAAAAGGGTATTATAACTGACAGACAGCAGAGGATTTCAAAAATAGCTTCAACATGTCGCTGTGAGGCTGGCAGCTTTGTTGTTTGATCCTTCTAAGAGAAGGGTCAAGGGATTCAAGCTCTGTTTCAGGGTTGAAAGCCTCATCAGGAGAGCAGTGCCAGAGTTTCCAGGAGTGACTGGGACTCCTTGGATACCTCTTTTCTCAGGTGGATGTTTAAGAGGTCTGATCCCTACTGGGAAATGGTTCTGTCCTTAATGAAAATCTGGACTCTTAAGGTACCCCCATTTAGCTACTCAGAAACTGTGGCTCTCAGGACTTGAAGTCCCCTTCAGATTATTTCAGCAGAAATGTCTAAGGCTTAGACAGGTCCAAATCCAAACACTACAGAAAAAAAGTCTAAATATAAAGGAAAAATTAGATTCCTTCTCTACAGTGTCAAGACTGTTACTTTGTTTCAGAAATCTTTTTTTAGGGAATTTTTTAAGTTGTTAGGAAAACTGCCAAGATTCATATATGTAAAAGAGAGGGATGATGCTCAGCTATTTTCAAAGAGGGACGCCCAGATAACTATTCTTGGTGGCTCTACTGAGTTCTGTGATCTTAAACAAGTCCTGGGAGGCTGGCCAAGCTCCTGAGCCATATCACGTACTTGGCTGCTTAACAAATGCATTGCAGAGCTCAGCTCATACTCATGCGCTATGAACGAGGCTCTGGTGAAATGTGAACAATTTACTGCATATAGAAAATGCTGACGAGTGCTATGGACTGATACAGGATTACTGCAAATCGTAGTCCAAACGTGTACATTAGCAGATACTCAAAATTGTCTACTTCAGGAGTCTACCTGGGGATGATGAGGTCCAGAGCCCTGTTTTCTTAGGTGCTGTGTATGGCCAGTGGAGAGAGGGAGAGAGAAACTCTTGCATTTGTAAAGCAGATGACTTTATCTAACTGTAGGCTTTCAGCTTCCCTGTCCTCTTTTGAACAGTATCTTGAGAAGCAATGCAATGCCCGTTTCACAGTGCACCCAGCAAGAGCCGAGGTCAGGAATAGATCTGCAGTTGTTACTGTTGGTGACTCTGGCCATACAGTGGCTGCCAGCACCAGAGAATGGCCTTTGCCCTGACACCTCAGTATTTCTCAGAACAGTATGAATCCTGCATGGAAAATACTGCTGAAGAGGATTTTTTCCATGTTTTAAACTAAGGATTAGGTAAAGCAGATCTGAGATCTGATGAAAGTCTCATCCTATAAAAAGACATAGATAATCAGGGTAGATGTGGTAGATGGCAAGTGTGGAATATTGAATGGCTCCTGTTAGTAACCTCAGGGAGCCCATACATAAGGAGAATTGGTATCTGGGTCACTCAATGCTAGGTTTCTGATATGGATCCTTCATATTGTCAATATCTCACATAAGTTTGTCTGTGATGAAGACTCTTTGGAGAAAATGCATGGGATAGTGTCACTTTGGTTTCTACTGTGCCCAAGTAGCATCATTTTTAATAGAGGACATGCACCAAGTATAAATTTTCCTCTAGTTTTAAAGAGGACCTCTCAAACACAAGGTTGAACCATACTTAGAAAATAATGGTCCAGAGGGAGCCACTGGAGTTGCCCACAAGTGGTTATGTACAAGTGTTAAGTCCATGGACCCTTCTGACAAATTGAAATCCTCTCCCCTCACATGCACACTTGGCTGTTTGCACCAGCATGATGGATGTTCTATGGCGCTACTTAAGTCTCTTAGGCTCAGCAGTAAGATGTGTTCATGTCTGAAACTATCTCTGCTTGCAGGCTGGGGGTTTTCATTCAAACCAAACAGCTCCAAGAAGGCTGTGATCAAACTGCAGAAGGACACATTAAGCTTTTAGACAGCAAATCAAGAGTTGCCCCCATTATTCTGTTTTGATGCATCCTTAAATATTTAATCAAGTGCTTTTCTGAGTTTATAGTATTCTCTCCTTCAAACAGCTTTTCCTTTTTCCATTAGTTCTTCATATACTGGCTTTCTTACATCTATCTGTGTGAACAGTGTCTTGCTACACTGAATTATGTTGAATATTATCCTGAAATATAAATACTGAAGTGTATTTCCACATATCGCTAAGAGCTTATTGGCAAAGCAAGTTAGCTTCACAGCAGCTGAGGCATTCATTTCCATCTCTTTTTACTGCAGAAAATCAAACCAAATTACTCAGACTCACTCTTTTCCCCATCCCTTATGTAGCATTGCCTCCATGCAACTGTTAAGTGCAAAATCTGAAAATAAATGTTTTATTAACATAAGAACTCTTCTTGCCCTTGAAATTTCAGTATCGTCTGTGACCTGAGTTAATTCTGGTTTTGTATTTTCTTTATTGTAAGATGAGAAGCTCTAATCACATCAGACATTGCAGATTTTTTCTGTGAATACTTGTATATATAAATATGTATTATTATATATAATTCTAAGAATATACTTATACACACAGATAGATATATATATATACACACAGATATACAGATATATAGGTATATATATCTATATATATATGTAAGCATGTATGTTATTTCTTCTTTTCCACTGATGATATGAAGTCAGATACACACAGTGGATTAAATAAATTGCTATGGAAGTAAATTATACTAAATGATTAAACAGCCCAGCTGTCTGTGGTCAAATGCAGCATCTCACCTAACTCTTCTCCAAAATAAAAATTCTTCCAAGGAATGATTTATAATTTAGACCTGTAAAAAGGTATCCTGGATAGCATTTTTTTCCCATGTGTAATGTGGTTTTAAATCTACTTTCTGATCCAACTTTCTGCAGTTGTCTCTGAAAAGGGCTTGGTGACAGATGGTGGCAAACTGCCTAAAGATGAGTAGACAAATTGACTCTCTAACATACATCTCCAGAGTGGTGAGTTAGTGTCTAGCATGGTAATGTCACGAAGAGGAATTGGGGTGAGAGAATTGCTAATCAAGAATTACTTGCACTGGACTCACAGAAGAAAAGCTGGGCAGCCAACTGCCCAGACTGATTCCTCTTATCCATGAAGATTTAAATCTCTTTTTATGAGAGATTTTGTTCAAGCAGAACATCTTTTGAAGTTTGTTTTTACCTGAACAGGAGCAGGTTGCATGTCCTATCCACATTAAGTCCCACTGGTGAGGATACCGATAGATGAAACTGCCGTCCCTCTCTCGGGCCAAGACAACCTCCAATGCAGTGCAGTTTGGTAACTGGTGAAGATATTCTTACCACTAAACTCCATTGACCTGGCCATCTTGACACGTTTGTGTGGCTCTTTTTTTTTTTAATTTCCCATAACTGCAAGTACAGGAAACTAACCTAGGCCATTTCCAGCCCTCTGTGAGCTGGCATTCTGACACCAGGCAGTGATCCTTAGAAAATGATACTTTTGTCTGCCAGTGAAGAATTGCCACAAGAAGGGTTTGCCTTATGTGAAAACTGAACTCTGAGGCTCTGGATTAACTTCCTAGCTGTGTCACAGTCAACCTTTGTACCTTTGGAACATCTTTTAATTCTGATGGGTTTTTCAACATTATCTACAAAAAAGAGGTGCCAAATTTCTCATTTGTACTTAGTGCAGTGATTAGCACAGTACTACTTTGTCCTCATTTGGAATATACTTAATGTCTTGAAATCCAAAGAGAAAGAAGTGGATATTTTTATTTACTATGCTCAGAATTGGGGATATCCTATGAATATTCTCTCTAGAAGAATGATCTTTAGAAGTTAATTTCTCCATTAAAAGCTACAGTTGCATATTATGACTTGTGCCTGTACTTTTACATTATGGACTAGGCTATTTTTGTCTGATTGCTTTGAATAATGAATAAATGCAAGGAGACTGAAATGTATTCAGACACCTAGTACTGATGCAAGAGCAAAGGTAAAAGTTTACCATGTGTTAGTTTTTGCATTTCTGAGAACTGTGTAAATTGCACACACCAGTGAGTCTCCTGTCTGACATACAGTCACTTCCATGCAGATGCCACGTTGGTGTCTCTCTCCCTCCTCAGCCTCAGGTGTCTTGCTGGTGGCAGCAGTGTTCTTCATGCAGCATCACCGACAGCTCAGTCCAGTTGCCTTCCACTTTGTGGCTGTGGCCAGTATCAGTGGCCACCTGTAGCCAGCGCTGCCTTTGAACCGTATCTTCACTACCAGCCAAAGTTGAGAACCCACTGTGGAACTAAATGGACCTTTGGTCTGACCCAAACTTTTTTGTCCCAACATTACTAAAATGTCTAAGGGAGCATATGAGAACATGAAATTATACTTGTCCACCCTCTGCCATTTGAAGTGCAATAATTTCCTGAGCCAGAGATAGCAGTTAATACCCTCAGATATCTTTCTATGGCTCTGTCCAATAGCATTTTTAATTCATGCTGGTACTTAAGTATTTGCAAAAGCCTGCTAACAGTGATTTCTACAACTTAGCTACACATGGCATTAGGAACCACCTCCATTTGTTTATTCTGAACCTTCTGGTTGTTAGTAGTTTAATCCAGTGATCCTTCATTCCAGTACTTAAGAAAAGGACAGTCATCCCTTGTTCACCCAGTCTGACATTCTACTCATCTTTATAAATGTTCCTGCAGTGTGAAAACAAAATGCTGATTTTATTTTCAGAAATAACAGTTGAAACTAAGTATTTTTTACCCTGGATGATCAAATTAAGCAGCAAGAAGTGACCTGCCTTTATGCAGCTTGCCCTGCTCTTTTGCAGCTTCCAGGTAAGACTGTTGATTTAGGTACAAGTTGTTCCTGTTTTCTAAATTTGAGAGTCCAAGTTATAAGAGTTTTGCATACTGTTTGACTGGCCTTTCAGAGTTATTTAAAAAAAAGAAGATGGGAGGTTGCAGTTTCCACTGACTCAGGCATGTGAGAAACAAGTCTGCAGAGGAAGAAGGTGGAGTTTTTCATATCAGATGTTTTCTCACTTTAACCACACTGCGACAGACTGTAATGAAAACTCAAAAAACTTCAGTCAGTCTCTGGGTCTGTGCAAACCTACAGGGAACATTTGCGTTTGCCTGATAGGCAGAAAATTATTTAGAGGCTAGGAGTTTATTCCCTGGGGTCATTGAACTTCCAGAAAGATATGAACAAAATGTGAGTGTGTTCCAGAATGATTTGGGCTTCAAGCATGCAGTGAGTAATATTTTTTTTCTACCAGATGGCAGTAGAAAGTAGGGCTATAAGAGATCTTCTTGCATGAAGATCTTTAAGAGACACAGAACATTTTTTGCATGATATCAGATGCAAGTTCAAACAATCCAGGATGTATGTGCTGTAGCCCAAGGTTCAGGTATGGTTTATTTAGAATAATTGCCCAGGAGGGTAGTTGTCCCTTTCTGGAGTGCACTGGAAAATCTAAAAGTACTGGAAGTATCATCTTGTAATATTTCTGAGTACCTCTGTCAAGATTACAAATACCTTAAATTTTCCGTGGCTTCATAGTCAGCAATCTGCTAGACATCAATCTCATACCTATGAGTAATACTCTTACCCCAGAGCTGGACTGCTAATTAAAAAAAAATCCCTTACATTTCCAAAATAATATAGCTGAATAACCACCTGTTACAGAATTATATATGTTCATGGTTTTAATTCATGGGGGGAGGTATTACTTGTATTTTCTTCTTGTTAGTGTCAGCTGAGTGCTAAAGACCCCTCATGTGCTGGGTGCAAAACATACCCTGTACAAAAGGAACATCTTGCTATGGTTTCTATCCTGAGCAGTGAAGAAGTTTGTTGTGTTTGTAAGGGGCAAAAGAAACAGTAATATGTCTTTGGGCACTGTCTCATATGGGACAGTGGTTTTGGAATGCAGCCAGCTGAAGCTCAGCCACTCTCAAAACATCACACTTGAAGAGAGACCAGAAAA
Source organism: Peucedramus taeniatus (assembly GCA_013400575.1). Taxonomy (NCBI): domain Eukaryota; kingdom Metazoa; phylum Chordata; class Aves; order Passeriformes; family Fringillidae; genus Peucedramus; species Peucedramus taeniatus. The sequence goes on along the minus strand of WBNO01025778.1, from coordinate 11,072 downwards.
AGATTCCTGACACTCAAGTATGTTGCGGGAGTTTCCGTAAACTGAAACTTCAATTCCCATTATTCTTAGTGCTATCACGACTGCACAAATGGTTCTGTACCCACTGCCTTTCTCCTTTGTGTTATGAAAATCAGTGCCTTACACAGAGCTTCCAGATGAAAAGATTAGGTTTAAAGTTTCCTCATAAAACAAATTTTATTTTAGAGAGTCCATGTTTTAGAGTCTAAAATTTCTTGCACTTGGTGAACTTTTGCTGAATGTCCAGAATCCTGAAGTAACCCCACAGCCACACCCTGGGAGACTGGCCAAGGAGTCAGGGAGTCTGGGAAGCCCCAGTCCTCAGTAATGCTGATACCTGGCTTTGCTTTGGTAATAGATGGAGCTTAGCTGAGCCATTCCAGTGTCTGAGCAGCTTCCTGCTGACTGGAAAACTGGGAAGAATAAAAAGATTTCATCTAATTCAGACTGAAACCAAATTCTGAAAAAATGAAGTTAGCAGGAAACCCCCTTTCCTGGCTGTCCTCCGTTCTAACTTGGTGATTTCATCCTCTTATCTAAACTCGGGATGCTTGTGCTTCTTGGCTTGTGGAGTTTCTGTACACAAAGGAAATATATAAAGGTAGTGGATTATAATGATTGATCTAATGAGAAGCACAGAAGGGAATTACCTACATTTAAAGTCCTAATACATTTCCTAACACTGTTTCTCTCTAAATCACTGGGTAAATCAGACTAGGTTTTAAGAGATGGTGTTACATATAGTTCCAGAGACAAATAATCTGACTACTGTAGTTGGAATGGAATTTACTCTGTCAAAGTCTACATAGGTTTTTAAATCAACAAATCTATAGTTATAAACCTATAAAATACGTAGGCCAGAAGCAAAGGTTAGGTCTATCCCTCTCACATCACATGTAACACAGGCAATAGATTTTCACCTGTTTTTTCCCACATTTATAGCAGCCGTTCTTAGAGCAGGAGGCTCCTGCAAAGTGGTGAGGGTGGCTCTTGTGGGAGAGGATAGAGGCCTTCCATGCAGCAGGGGAGGAGGAACTGTAGAAGATAGAAGCAGCTTGGCCCCAGGCCAAAAGGGGGAGCTCAGAAGCTGCAATGATCGGTAAGTTCAGTAACTTTATCATCATGTGATTGAAAGTGAAGGACTGTTCTTCCCTCAGGCTGCTTATTAGAGCTCCCAACAAAGGTACGTGCTCCTACATATTTTGGTAACGGGACTGAGCTGAAGGATTTTGATGAAGCACACGACCATCCACTAGAATTAATAAACATAGAGAATACCAAAATCAGGTAAATAATTTAGGCATTGATTCTGTGTCACATTGTAATTTCCAACTCATCATTTGTATGTGCTGTTCACAATACCTTGTAATTCTTAACCCCCCTATCTCCACGTTCCACAGTCTTTTGGGATCTGTCATTCTCTTGCCCTCTAGGCATAACCTACTTACCACTCTTCTCTTGCTCCATCAACCTTTTCCCTCTTTGAATACTAACTATTGTTTATGTATTGAATAGTAGATGAATTATATATTCAATTATATCCTCACCAATTATTCTTCCATTTCATTCTATGTTGGGATATGATGCTTTTTTTTCTGGATATTCCAGTTCCTTTGATAATACCTATTATTATTCTTGTAAATCATGTCTTGCATATAAAACAAAACATTTTGTACAGGTGTTCCCTTTAGCCGGCGGCACTTGGATTTGAAAGGTCCTTCATCAAGACTCAAAAAATGTAGGTTGATCCCACTGTCACAACCTCTACACGAGCTCTACATGAGTCACAACCTCTACATTTTCATGAAAGAAACCAGAGCAAGATAGAAATGAAGAGCAACAACTTAGAGAAGATGTAGGATCTTTTTATTACTTCAATTACTCTACATGCACAGAACACAGTCTGTATGAAATGACAATGTAATAAAATGAATGTAATCTGCAAAGGAAAAGACATGGCAGCAGAAAATATTGAAAAGCTGTCAAATAATAGTTCAGGTTAATGAGAACTACTAATAACACTGGTGTAACTGAAACCTCTCAATAGCAGTCCAGCAAGTGGAAGCATTTGTATAAAATAGCCAAAAATGAAATATTTTGCTAGGTATTTGATCTTATTTGATTTTTGGAACACATGTTGAGAAATTGTAACATATATAAATGGAGAAACACCATAAAATTTTGATTATCCAAAGGGTCTGACTTGGCATATTTACTGGAAAAGGAACTTTAGGAAAAATGACAGCCAATACCAATTTTCTTACTCTCATTTGAGTACTGGCACAAAGGGAAAAAAAAAATAAATTAATCCAGGAGTTGTACCTGTGTTCTTTTAATTTATTCTTTTGAGAGTTTTGCTCTACCTGACCTCGAAATATTTTGCAAAAAGACATAGTATATTTTCAGGAATGCTGAGGGTACACCAATGATACTCCTACTCAGAGACAACAAAAACAGAGCCTTCTCAAAGATCTTGGAAAGGCTGGGTGATGATGGCTTAAAATGCAGTTGACAGAAATGGAAGTTTAGTGCTGAATATGAGATAATAAACAGATTGAAGAGAAATGCTGATTTATTACTGATCATTAATTTAACAGTAACAATTTGAAAAAAGGTTTACTGAAATGATATAGTATTCTGAAAATTTATGCCCAGTCTACCTGCTGAAAAAATCCTAAGAGCTTTCTTGTAGAAAAATACAAAATGGACACAAGAGGTGAATTTGAACTGAGAGTTTGAAAATGTCAGGGATTAGAGAAAGCAAACACCTATTCCCAGAGGCCGTGATGATACCAAGCAAAACTGCCAAATAATACTTCTAAGACAAGCCATAGGGCAAGACTTTCTCAAAAGCAAGTCAATGACTATAAACATGTGGCTTCTGGCACCTTCACTTGAAATGAAGAGCAACGCTCAAACCAGAAAGAGCCCAGCACAGGTAGGAAGAGCTTCCTGTTTCTGCCTACAAGACACATGTTGGCACAGACTGACTGCAAACCATTGCTATCAGTAAGAGGTCAGCAGGCACTTTTTCTACTTTCCATTGCAGCAATATGAGTGCCAAAGAGAAAGCAGAGTCAGAAAAGACTTCAGCAGTAGCTGGTATTTTATCTGCAGTTTTTGGAGAAAGTTCTGGGGTGGGGGGTAGCATCAGATCCTGACATTTTAGAAGTAGCTGTGGTGAGATTCTCTAAGAGAAAATGTTTTATGTTATGGGGTTAAATGCTCAAAAATTTTGAAAATTATACTAATGCTGTGTAATAAATACTTCAAGGTGAAGTAGACTCCGTATTTGTGTACAGAGAGGTATGTATGAGTGGCACCTCCCTCAGTTCTCTGTCATAATGGCTGCCTTTCTTTTTAAGTGCAAAAGGTTTGGCAGTCAACTTCCTAAGCTCAGAGGCACTTAGCCTGTTGAGAACAACTCTTACACCTTTAACAATACCCAATTTCTTTCTTATTTCCTTGTCTGTATCCCAGCGTTCTTTTTCGTAATTTCTTTTTTGCAAGTCTTCTTTGGATGGGAATGCAGTCTTGCTGAGGAACTGAAATGGTAAAGAGTAGAACTTCACTATCAGGAAGTGAGTGTTGAGTAGTCATTTTCTTCCCACCCCAGTTTATTTTCACAGCTTTTTTTCTACAGTGTCACATACCTTGGGCATGCAGCTTTGCAAGAAGAATTTAATTCAGGAGGGATCTTGCATGCCAGCCCTTCTCTATTCTTCCATTGTTACTTAAAGAAATTATCATGATGGCACTCATCACCTGTTTTCAGAAACCCAGCCTTCTCCCTTGGGAAATATCTTGCTATTATATTAAATTTTGCCCTACTGTTCTCTAAATAGCAATGGACCAAGATGCTTTTGTTCTGTTCAAATACTAGAAAAATCTTGGTATAACTCAAGACGTATTTTTTTCTCAGCATTATGTAATTATATTTTTTTAAAACAGTGAAGTCTTATAGGCCTGCAGGACTTAATTTGATTTCCCCTACAGTGATCGTATGTGCTGGATTTCTGTTTAGCTTCCCCACAAAAACTGAAAAAAAAACAGGTCACTCATCTTGCACAGCGTGTTATCAATATTCTGAATACTGCACTTTGCATTCAGCTATGTCTAGCAGGAGAGCAATTTACTGTTCTTACACAGTCACTCACCTGATCATCGTGGGTTACCATCTGCTGCCTTTTCCCAGCAAGAGGGGAGCAGTTCTCAAGCTGAGAGATTGTAGTCCTCTTGTGTGAAGAGAAATGTGTTTCATTTGATGTTTTCTTTTGGGCCGTGGGGGTAGCACAGGCTGTAAGACATTTTATGTTCTGTTTCACAGCATCCTCTCTCAACAGCAGTGGATGTGAATCTTGGAATGCTAGTTTACGGACAGAATGACATGTAATGAGCCAAATTATGGTCTTCATAAACAACAGATGGTGGCCAGATATTTTCATTTCTGCTGCCAGGTCTTCATGCCTCATTACATATAGAAGGTAGACTTGATGATTATAGATCATTAGAGCATTTCCCTTAAAGAGAGGAATTTCTTGTTGCTCTCCAATAGGACTAATAGATGAAAGTGTTAAGATATTCTTATAATCCTTATTCTTGATATTGATGAGTGACTTTAAAATTTCTGAAACAGCACTGTTAGATGACTTTACAATAAGAGGATAGAATCTTGCTGTCTTTCCATCTGGCTCTTCTTGTGCAAGCTCTTTCACTAGGGTTATTTGGGAACATTTCTCATCTTCAGTTACATCAGGATTAGAACAGTTTCTAGTTAAGTCTGGGCTGCTTAGTATTAAAGCCTTTGAAAAACTGTGCCAGAAGGACATGGAACTCTCTTGCATCTTTATTACTGGCCATATGTAAATGACAGGTTGTGTTTCTGTAGCTTGCCTTGCTTCAGAGACCCTTCTTGCTGCAGGTACAAGGAGTTGCTGTAGTTTCGATGGGAAAAAAGATAGTGGTATTGATGTGACTTTGGCTTGATATGGTATCTCTAGATCAGGTTTTAAAATCTGTGCCTGAGGTTCTTCAGTAACTTTAAGATGATCAGAGATTTCAGAAGTGGGTACTTTGTCTTCTTGGTTAGCATGACTTAGTGAGAAACCTCTTTGCAGAGAGTGCTTTGCAGCTTGAGCCTTAAAATCGGTTGAGAGCTTTCCTCTGCTAGCAGGGGTCATGACACTATTTTCTAGCATGTTGAAATCTTCCTTGCTGCTCATTTGCTGATCCTCTCCCACCAGAGCAGAGGTAGCCCTGGTGTCCACCTCTAATGAGCTCTGTGGTTTGACTCAATGGGTTCCGTTTAGACAGATAAGCTTTTGTGAAGGGGCAGTTGTACGCGTTGGAAAGGCTTCTGGGGGAAAGAGAATGCAAAAGGAGTTTCAGCAGGTCTCATCTATTTTTACCTCTTTCCTGAAGGGCTTCACTTGTGCAGCCTGACATGCTTACAATAAAAGTGGACAGAAATTAACATGTGATTACATGTTTGTAAATGCACACGGAGATTTTTCTTCCTCACCTCAAAGAAAATTAATAAACAGAAACATATTTGTCATTTAAGTATTAACTACAGCTCATCTAGCCAGTAGAACTTTTCTGAAATAGGAATTTGCTGTGAGATACTTCCAATCTTGACTTAAGCTGGCAGTGAGTTTCTGCTTGCTTCCTTAGGAATTTACCCAATACTGCAAGCTGCTGGTGGACAGGATCTATTTTGTTTAGATGTAGCACTCCCTCATGTCAGAAGATACGATCTTTTTAGACACACCATTTAATCAATGTACTTTTTTAATAAAAATGGTCTTAACCTTTACAATGTTTTGTACTTTTCTTGCAGAATGCTTTGACTTCAGCAGTCAACCCCAGCCTACACTACTCTCTGCTGTAGCAGAATCAGACCCAGTAGCTTTGCTGTGGCTTTTAGTAAAGATGTAAAAAAATAAAAAAAAACCCCAAGTTCAGATGTTTATCAGATACATATTACAATCTTCTAAGCACCAGGGAAATTGTAAAATGCTAAACAATCATAAAAACACAGTTGAATGTACAGGAGAAGGAAACATGAAATTTAAATTTGTATCCTTTGTAAATTTGAGAGAAATTAACTAATTAACTTTTAATTAACTGCTGCTTCTCCTGTTGTTATATTCTCCTAGGAATAACCTTCTCATCACTACACACTCGATTTTGTAGAAAGGAAACATAGACACTCATGTTATTTGCATGTCAACACACTAAGGTGTTTTTTAGTCTTCCTAAACATTGAAAAACACAGTGAGTTTCATCTCCGTAACTGAAGAGATTCTACTATTTAACTTACAAAAAGAAATGTAATAAAGACAAAGTCTGCCAGCCTCTGCTTAGGATCATGAAAATTAATTTTTCTGAGTCCTTTTATCTAGCAAAAATGAATAAACTGAAAAATAAAATGACATTTCATCCTCATCTAGGCCCTATCTCCTGCTTTTATGATGCATACATCAAAATGTAATCATCCAGTTCCAGGACTCTAATCAAGAATAATTAGAAATAATTATATCAATTGTCAGCAAGTTATTTGAATAATCAATTGTACATATGGGAGGAGTGAGACCTTCTGTAGAAGCAGACTCTAAATCAATTCTTTCCTTTTGCTTTATCTTATGAGCGGGGTTTTTTTTTGTTCTGGTTTTTCACTTCTGATGTTAGTTGTTTTTTACTACATCCAGCACTGCAGTGTGATAAAGCTAGGGCCAATCTTCTGATCTAGAAAGTCTCTTAGCATCTTAAAAAATTGAAAGTCTCAGAAACCTAGAGACACAGCACTTAAACTAAAATAAAAATAAATAAATAAATAAATAAATTTAAAAAAAAAAAAAAAAGGTTTATATATTTGAGCTAGAGAAATCCTGGTTAATTGTGAAGCCAACTGATAAAGAGGCAAATATCACTGCAGAAGAGAAAATCTCTGATTTTCAGAAGTCACAGCTCTGAACTGACTGATGTAGTGATGGAGCTCAGCTAGTATAGCCTCCAACTTTGATGATTAATGCACTGTACCTAACAGTGCACATCTTAATGTACATTAGTGACCTTGGTTGTGTCATTTTGTCAGTCCTTGAGTTTAAGATATTAACCCTCATGTCATGGGTCTCAAGGTTCCCAATAAAACTGAAAAAAGAATGACTATATTTACATGCCTTAAAATGTCCTTATTTACACACCAAAAAAAATCTGAAAGAAATCCTTCTTTCTTCTTCCACCTTAAAACTTGCACACTGCCAAGCAGAATTTCACACTTAGGAGCTGAGCAGCACAGATTTCCCTGTTACTTAGATTTCACAGATATAAATCTTTTCCATCCGAAGTGGTATCACAATCTCATTTTTACAACTATGGCTCACCATTGCCCTATCTTCACCAGAGATGAAGACAGCAAAGAGTCTTAAGAGTAAATGAGTAAAATCCACATTTCACGTTCCCTTATTTTTAATAAAACTGTGTCATGAACATGCAAGGGGTCCTGCTAGCCCAGTCCCTGCCTCTGATGGTGGCCAAAAGCAAAGGCCCAGCAATAACCTGAGTAGGGGCCATGCACATGGTGACAATTTCCTGGGTGTCCCCCAAGCTCTGAGAGTGGGAGGCACAGGGCCCTCCGAGCCAGCAAGGCTCTCTCCATGGGTTTCCTGCTGGCACCAGGCCCTGCTGTGTAACACCCTCAGCTCTCCCATCAGCTTTGAACCCACAGAGGTGCCCATGGGGCTCTGTTTGGGCTCCTGGTGTGGGGTCAAGCCCGGGTCTCAGCAATACAGCCAGTGTGGGTGGGCTGGGGGAACGGAACAAGGGGTGAGGTTTAGTTACCATTACAGCCAGAGCGCAGGCACCGGGCTGAAAATGCAGCCTTCAACTGCAGCAGCAACTGCTGTGGCACCTGCCAAAACTGCAGAGAGCCTTCCAGAACTTTCCAAAGGCTGCTGGACACCTGGTGCATTAAGGAGGACGGGTGGGGTGGGGGGTGGGAAGTGGGCCGGAGACAAAGAGATCACTCACCCAGATGTTCACGTGGTAACAGCGAGAGTTTAATCCCAAACCCTTCCTTATAAAGGGCATTTCAATAGCCCGGTCTGAATATTTTCATTGGTCTGATCTCTACGCCCCTTCAGGTTCTGGCCACTGAAATGCCTGCGGCCTTGGGGAGCTGTGACTGGGCCAGGCCCCTGTCAGTCAGCCAGGGCCTGGTACATTCACACAGTGCTAGCCAGCCTGCACTGCGATACACGGCAACAGCTCACCCTTCTTTCTTGGGAAAATTTGTGATCTGCTCTCTGTCACCCATCTGCAAGGGCCCTTTGCTAACGCGGTGATTGAAGACAGCATGGGTCTAATTTGCACTGGAGCTGCAGCATTTCAAGTCCAGGATCTGCCAGGCAAATCTCAGCCTAGCACTGGTCGCACAGGCTTGATGCTTATAGGTTACAAGTCACAACTTATCTCTAAAAACAAGAAACTACTTAACTTTTAAACCATTTATACTGTAGAGAAAAACCCAACTACTAGAGAAAACAATCTGTAAACAGAAAAGCAGTTTGTAAACAGGAAATATTATTTGTAAATAAATCAAGTCCTTATATGACCTGACACTTCAAGAGTCCTGGATTTCCATGGGATAGGTCCTTGTGATGTTTGTTGAGGGGACATCAGGATAAGCAGACATATCCAGTGTGTTTCAGTGTCCATTGAAATGCATTTATCATAGGTTTAGGCAGCTGAATGCCATGGTGAAATAGAAATTTTGGAGTTCACTTGAAATAACATTATGAATTGAGCATTTAAAGTTTTAGTCTGTAAATATGTTGAAGTTTAACCTTTTTACTTAAGAAACCCCTGCCATGGTACAAAGGGCACAGGAAAATGCAAATTCCTGAGGTTTCTTGCATAGAAAACAATACCAAAAGGAGATCAAGAGATACAAAAAGCCCAGATAAAGAAACCCCTCTGTCTCCAAGCTCATTAAGACCACGGAATTCCCAGATAAGGACCGAGGGACCAAGAAGCACATACGAGAGGAGAAAAGGTTCAAAAGTTCATCTGGAGGGAGACCACAAAATCTTCGGCATCAGAGACCACCAGAGACCCCCGTGCGACCACCACAACCAACAAGGCCTGCCCAGAAGGGCGTGGACCTGATCGCCATACGAGGCGAGGACAGGCAGGGCCAGGGGTTGAATATGCATGAGAAAGTTGTGCAATCTCTTACATATGGAATAGCTTTGTGAATAAAGCTGTGGGACAGCCCGAGGCTCGGGGCACAAGTTTTCACGAGGGATATCTCGCTTGTGCTGGGTGTCGACATACATACCCACTGCATAACTAAACCTAGTTGTGGAGTTCATTTATTCCACGTATCGCTTCAATGGGATTATTGTGCTGTTATATGATTGATTGAAAGGCATGAGAACATGATACTAAGACTTAAAGGGGGGGATGTACATTCACCCCAATATTTTTCCCCTTTTTTTTCTTTGTATTAATAACTAAAAATAGAAAAAACCATGGACTTGGAACAGTATTAATAAGGTAGGGGCTTGCTGAGAGGGTCTCTTTTTCACTATGAGGACTTGAAGGAACCTCTTCCAGACAAGGCTTACTCGTCTATCTCCAAGGAAAAAGGGTTTAACTTTTGTAGTTTGTATACTAATAAACTTTTCTTAGAGGTGTAATGTATGTTATGGAATAATTCATGCTTATGCGAAATATAAATGTAATAAGTTGTGTCTGTATGAAAAATATTTAAAAGTGTTAACCCACAAGCAGGCGCTGGGGAAAGATTGCTTTACAGAATTACTTCTGCTTCACAGAAACCGCAGATGGCAGCGGAGAGAGAACCTAATTAGCAAACAAAAAGATGTGGCTCCAGCGGAGATGGGCCCTTCCCGGGACAGGTCTGGGAACACCCTGGTGACGATCATTCGATAAGTATCTACAATCGAGATAGCCTGGGTCATTAGACCCTCGCATCCCAGTGCCAGGTTCCCTTAACTCCGACATCAGCATTCATCGCTTCCCAGAAAGGCTCTGTCCAGCCCAGCACAGAAAAAAGGAGACTACATGAATACGTGAAGCGGCGAAAAGAAAAGGAGAACCTCTGCCCCAGGTGAAAAAAACTGTATAAAAACCAACCCGATGGAGACAGCATTTGTGAACAGAGGGGGTCTGATGCAGTAGAGGTTAGACCAGAGTTCACCCAGCGCCAATCCCGGGCTCGACGCTGTCTCTTTCAGGGACCATATTTCGATCAAGAAATAAAAACCTATTTTTTGATTATTAATTCGGCTTTATCATTTATTATCTATAACAGAGGTTTTCTGTATTTTATATTTTTTAAAAAACAAGCATGTGTTAATACCTAGTGCAAAACAAAATTTTTAACATGAAATTTTCATGAAATAATCACAACTTATGAATGATTAAAGAAATATAGGTATTTAAATATTCTAATTAATATGGTAACAGTGCAAGCAATATTAACAGACGACTTTTAGGTTTTGTTTTTTTCTAAATGATGACAGGTGACATTCTCAGTTAAAAAGAATTTTGTGACTGAAATTTGCTTATGATATTTCTAAATGTTCTATGTATGCTTTAGTGAATCTAGAATGTTAGGACGATTATATTCTTTGAATCTTCCAGGTTGATCTAGATATATTACAAGTATAAATACAGTGAGAAAACTTCCTAAAATACATTCTAGGATCTCTTTAATGCACAGTAGCCCTTGTCTGAGACAGAAGCATAATATTTTCTTAGTAACTGTCAGAGACTCAGTTATCAGAGGCTTATTAATTTTGGTTTTAGCTAGCATAAACAGTAATAAATATTGTACTGTGAGTCCTAGGACATACTTCTTAGACTGTTGTGCAATTTTGTAACCCTTCTGTGACACTCTTTCAATATTTTTACCCTTAGCACATGACATTAGTCTATTAGAGAGTGTGGAATATGAGAACCTTTCAGAGGGTGGCTGTGAAATTTCGTTGACGTTTGAGGGTGAAAGGAATAGTGGATTTGTCTTT
>WBNO01025772.1:0-15804 GCA_013400575.1 Peucedramus taeniatus | reverse complement strand
TCTTATTCATTGTCAAAATGCAATTTGCTTGAATGATTGTGAAGCATAAAGCAAATCCATCCTTGTTTATATTATTATCAGGATCATCCTTGTGTGATCTGTGCATTGTGTTTGCCTTGACAATCATGGAAAAATGAAACATACTCTGTGATTAATTCCAATCCTGTGATACCTTATTTTATACTATTTATTTTACATCCTTTCTTAGTAAATGGTTCTTGTCTGGTTGGTCTTTTAAAGTTGTTTCATATACTGTCCTTAATAGAACTACATTCTGTTTCTGTTGGTTTTTAGAGATTTATTTAGTAGACTAAGTAGCCTGTTTTAAGAAAGCATATACCAGAATTTGTACATGTCTTTGCTAGGTTTTGAGTATACTTTTTAACTTCATAACACTTGTATATTTTTATGTACAGATAATTGCAGCTGAATTTCTGCTAGGTCTTCCCTACACAAAATAAAATGAAACTAATTTCTATAATTTATCTATGGCCTTGTTCAACCAGTGTTTCTCTTTCTAACCTTCTCTTTTTCTGCTGTTGTCAGTCATGAAATATGTGTAACAGTCTTGCACTGGATCCTAAATAATATCAGACTTTTAATAGTGGTAAGAAATTGACTGAATTTTATTACTGCATAGATGTTCAGAATTTTGCTATAAAAATTCATTTAAACATTATTTTCGTATTAAATTGCTATATGCTTTATACCAAATATACATTTTCAAAGAAATAACATATTAACTATATATGTCGCCTGTATATTTATGTATTTCTGGAAATACATTTATTTCCCAGGAGTAATATGAAATTCTGTGAGAGACTTTGTACAGAAAATAGAAATACAGGCTTTTCTTGATTTCTTTGATTTTGACAGTTTTCACAGCTCATGGTAAAAGATTTTATCAACTTTCCTTGAATTTCATGAAAATTCTGCATCGGAACTATATTACAGAGTTATATATATTTAGCTTACAAAATATGAATCTAAATTATTTTAAACTCTTACTGATTCAGAAGAGCTGGGATTACAATTTCATTAAAGCACCTGCTCTGTACATAAGGCAGCACTCTATGTACTTACTAGCACTAAGCTCCTTTCACAAGCTGAAGTTACTGACGTGATCCATCCAAGGTAATTATTCTGTATTTTTCAAACATAATACTCTTGTAAACACAATGAAAACTCAAGAGCAAGTAGCTACTTGCTAGAATATGTTGCTCAGATTTTTTTTCTCAAAATAGCTTTAGAAAAAAAGCCAAAGTAGCATTTTTTAGCGCAGGCATTTTTTTAGTCAGAATTTTTTGATGAAGAGGTTACATCTAGACCAGTAGTTTTATGCTGGTGCAGCTGCTGTAGGGTGGCAATAATGAAATTGAAAACATGTCTTTCATGCCCTGGATTACAGTTTTTCTCTGAGTAAATAGAACAAATGAAGTTGCTTTTTTTTTTCTTTTCTTTTTTTTTTTTTTTTTTTTTATTGTGTTATTTAATTTTAGGCGNTTTTAATTGAGTTACTTTACTTTAGAGCGTTAAACCAAAGGATAATCTTCTTGCACAGGATCGAGGAGATGAGTTCACTTACACTGGGAGTGGAGGTAGAGATCTTTCTGGCAATAAAAGAATTGGAGAACATTCATTTGATCAGACATTAACACACATGAATAGGTAAGTTTTGAAGATAAAATTTAGAGGTATTCCAATACAAAGAGTTGCGTTGTAGCACTTTAATTTAAAACTAACATTTTGCTGTATTTTTTGTCTTCTGTACATGCTGTGTTCATAAACAGCAATGCCTGTTGCTTCTAAGAGGCGTTTTATCAAGCATTATGATTTGTTGCTTTAGAGGAACCCTCACCTCAGTGAAATACTGTATTGTTGCTGCAGCTTGCAATCAGTCATGCTTCTGGTTGAAATTGTTCTACAGTCACACTGAGAGGACTTTGTTTTAATTAAATGAGAAGTTTGTTAAAACTCTTGAGCAGGTGTTTTCTAATTCTGGGTGTTTCTTTTTTTATGTTTCTTCTCTCGTGGGTAAATCACTTTTAAACTTAAGGAGGAAGAAAGCATGTTTCTTTTCTCATGATAAAAGAAATATTTTCTATTTTGTTAGTCCTTTCTTCCATCATCATTTTCTATGAAAAGCAAGGAATTAGGGTGCAGCTTTATCGAAACAGGTACTTGAGAGAGTACATCTATCCAGAGGAAGAATTAGGCATCTGCCTGAAGTGTTTTGCCATCCTCCAAAAGCTGGCCTGAACAAAAAGTACTCCATCCTTCTCTGTTTCTAAGAGAATCTGTTACACAACTGACCTCTGAACACCTGTGAGATGCTGAGAGTCACTGAGAACTTTCATTTGCCAGATCTGCATTTAGATGTTCTCTGCTCTCAGACAGGCTGGAGAGGGATTTTTTTCAAGCTGTCTAGAGGAGAAAGAGAAAAAGCCTGACTTGGCTGCTGAGAAAGGGAGGGGGAGGGGGCACATGATGTTAAGGAGGGAAGCAAGATGGAAGTAGGTTTAAGCAATAGCTTTACAAGCATATTTAGTTAATAGAACAAAGTTGTTTTGTGACACAGAATTAAAAGCTAGACCCCTTAATGTCAGCATTTCTCTCATTGTAGCAAATGAGAAATTCGCTTAGCTGAGAAGGCATTAGTGCTGCTCTCATTTACTGATCTTGATACAAGTTTTCAAGCACTTTGATACAGAAGATTGTGATAATTCTATGTAGTTGAATCTGCATTGGTTTTGCTCATCCAGATAGTTTTACAAGTGTTGTTTTTATATGGGAAAAATTTTTAATGTTGGCATAGTGTGCCTGTCTCTTACTGTTCTCTACAATGTGGGTTCTATACTTGTACTATGTCTGTTTATAACCCATATTATTTCTTCTGCTTTGAGATCCATCATTTGTGTTGTGGCTCATTCTGGAGGGTTTTCAAACCCGTCAAGTCAGGCTGTGGTAGTAGAAGTACTGTTTCTTATAGCAGCTTGGTCATACTCTCTTGCTCCAAGTTTCTAGTAGAGGGTCTCTATGGGTAAATTAAAGCTTTTAGTTAAAGGTAATTTAAGCTTTAATTAGCTACTATGATTCTTAGTCCTTCTCAGAGGTATTTTATGTATCATGTGAGAGGCTATTGTAATTAGAGCTCTTTGGAATGGTTATTATGTACTTTTTTCTCTATATGTTTTTCATCATATTCATTACTTTTGTGTACACACTTAAAAAGCCTTAAAGTCTATTGATGGGGGATAGCAGCACAGAAAGTCTGCCTTTTATTACAATTTTAATTTTCTCAATTCTATTTAGGAAGGGATTATTTTTTTTTTAATGGAGAATAGAAAGTCTAAAAGGATTGGTTTGTTTTCTAGCAATTTCACATGAGTTTTCATCTGGAACCTAGACAACATATTTAGTGTTCCCATCTTTTTTTCTTACCATGCATTTTAGTGTGGATCTTGTTTTTTCCATCAATTCTGCCAAAAAATATACTGAAAGGTCTATGCTGCTTGATAAAGCAAAATTAGACAAGGGAAACAAGTTAACAAAGTTAATTATGTTAACTCTCAAAACTCTGCTGGGTGAAGCAATCTAGCTTACGAGGAATTTAAATGTCTTTCTAGGGCATTGGCCCTTAACTGTGATGCCCCACTGGATGATAAAAATGGAGCAGAGTCAAAGAATTGGAGAGCTGGTAAACCAGTTAGAGTAGTGCGCAGTTCAAAAGGACGGCGGATCAGCAAATATGCCCCAGAGGAAGGCAACAGATATGATGGCATTTACAAGGTATTCTGATCGCTACAACATAAAATTTCCCTTAATCTGTTTTTAAAAGCCTCATATGTGTTAGTCTGTAAATTCTTCATTATTACTTGAAAGAAATAGTTATTTTTTCTTTACAAGAGCTTTAGTTTGTTCTGCAAAGTAAACCAAAATGAAATTATTCAGAGCAGTGGTAATAGAACATAATCTGTAATAGGATATGTAAGACTGAATATATAAGTTGCTTTGTGTGTGCTTATTGAGTTAAATTCATCCCTGAAATCAGATTGTTTCATTATTTCTTCGGTCCTTCCAGCTGTATCCTAGCCTTTTGATTCTTTAAAAACTTCTTAGTTTTTGAAACAAAGGAGTGTGCCTTTTAATACCACTGTATTTATAAGAAATACAAAATTTCACAGCTGAGGGAAGAACTTCTGTACATAATAATAATGTATAAATGAGTCTTGTCATTTCTTCTTGAACAACCAAAGTATGACGATGCGCATGTGTTTGACTTGTGATAAAATAATGGCAGTAATTTTGTATTGCTCTTTAGGTAGTGAAATACTGGCCAGAAATTGGAAAATGTGGATTTTTAGTTTGGCGCTATCTTCTGAGGAGAGATGATGTTGAGCCTGCACCTTGGACTTCAGAAGGAATGGAGCGGTCAAAAAAGCTCGGTCTAAGTGTACAGGTTGGCATTAGGACTCAGACAGTTGTTTTTATTCTTAGTTCTAGTAAACAAACTCCAGAGAAAGAAATCAGTTAAATTAAAGCTCCCTTTTTTCCTTGTACTTCACTGCAGCAGCTTTTGATACTAAAAACCAGTACAGATTATATGCAAATTGAAAGAATCCTGTAATAGTGATCCAGCAGAATGAACTGCGAATGAAGCTTTCTGCCCTAGCAGTAAATTGGTTTGTCTATATGGATTGAAAAATCAGAATTTGTGTCCAGTTTAGTGATTCTTAGGCTGGAACAAATTTTTCTACAGATGACTAGAGTCTGACTGAGAAACAAAAAAAATGGTACATTTTTATGTATTTTTCTCTTCATGTGATCGAGTAGTTTGTATAAACAGGTTTTTTTAGGCCCAGATATAGGCTGATCCATGAAAATTTAGGCATTGCAGAATCCATGAAAGATGGAAAGAAGGAAAGAATTAATATCTATTCTTGGCCATGCAGTGGTACATTGCATTTTACAACATACCATCATCTCCGTGATTTATATAGTTTGTAAACACACAGGTGCAGATATACTGTTTAATACAGCTGGGTATGGATTAGGTTCTCTGACTTGACTGTGCTTTCTTAATGATAGGTACTAATTTAAATGTTTTCTCTATCATATAGGATTTTTAAATTATTTTGTAATTATTTTACTATGTAGTCATAGGGATCTAAAGTCTTCTGAAGTTATTCCTTTTGGTATTTGGTTATTCCTGTATGCCAGTGATTCTTGTTTTAAATCTGTGCTTTTTAATTTTAGTATCCAGAAGGTTACTTGGAAGCCATGGCTAGTAAGGAGAAGAAAGATAAGGTTAAAAAACAAACTGTGAAACAGGAGCCAACCAGCCAAAGTAATGGAAACCAGAAAAGGACAATTGATGATGGTACTTCTTTTTTAGTTTTTTAGCATTCATCAGCAAAGTCTGTCATGTTACAATTGCCATGAACTAAACCATGAAATCTTTGTGGAAGTGTGAAGCTGTTTGTGGTGGTTTTATATTTGAGGCACTCACGGAAGTGACTTTCTAANCCGGGCCCCGCCGGGCCCCGGGAGAGGCTCCGGGCCGGGCCGGCTCGGCCCAGATTCTGCCACCATTAAAGTTCGTCCACAATCACCGGGGGAGGGAGAGGAAGCCATCGCCCCACCCGGCCTGCTGCTGCTGAGTTCTAGCCTGGCTGCTGAAATCCTGGCCGCTGCCCCCCCAAGTACGGCCGCCGAAGAAATCCTCTACCGCAAACAGCTTCACCACCGCCCAGAAAAAATCACATAACCATCTGCAGGCCCTGGGCAAGATATTAACTGGTTTTAGTACACCAATAAAACCTACAAAGATCAGTTCTCTCTCTCGAGTGAAAGAAAAGGAAAGAGTGAAGATACAAAGAGAAGACCATGAAACGTGAAAGTCAGTAAAAAGAAGTCCCAGATGGGAGGGATTTAAAGAGATGCCTCAATCCTAGGCTAAAATCCTCTTATAAGGCTATGAAAACGTTATAATTGATACATCAGTCTCTTTTTTCCCTATAACCCATTAAAAAATATGAAGAGATGAATCGTTCAAATTGTAGATATCTAACAGAAGCCTCCACGCTAAAGTAAACAGATGTTGAAATAGCTGTAGTCCCATGAGAAGTTTGAACAAAAAGAGTGATAACGACCCTATGCTCCCAGGGAGAGAAAAAGAAGACTTCTGTTCCCACAAATGATGATAATTTCAAAGATAGATAAAGAAAACCTTTGCTCTTAAACAGATCACCTTTAAAATAATACCCCATAAATTAACATGGCCCATAAATGCAGTTGTGGGAAAAGCTGTAAAAATGGGAGAAGACTTCAAGATTACAGATTTTCCAGGCAACTGCTATTCATAAAAATTAAAAGCCACAAGCGAACAGTTTTCTTACAAAGAAGTCTCCATAAATTAACAAGAAGAGCTCCTCTCCCTAAGTAAACTGAAAAAAAAACTATTCTAGAAGTAATAAGCTAACTGAATTATTTCTGTACATTGTGAATAAGAAAAAAATTTGTAGGGGGAGTAGAAGTGTTCTAAAGGTTTATTCTAATTCTTCTTATTCTTTCTTTTAGTTACTGTTAACAAACTTTTCTTTATACCCTTTTCAAGTTTTGAGACTACTTTGCCTTCCTCCTAATCCTGTCTCACAGCAAGAAATAAATAAGTATATTCTAGTGGGTGCACTGGTGTTTTGCCTACACTAAACCCACCACACTGTTTGGAATACAAATGTAAATTGATAAGCACATGCTCTTTAATCAGGTAGTAGTGTAGGGGTCCTTTTTTACTGCTCCTACTGTGTTTTTTGCTCTTGAGTTCTGCAAAAAAATGAAAATTCTTCTGTGCAACTGTGTGCTGCAGTCCAAAACAATGATGGACAGTATGAGTTGGAGTAGGAATTTGCTTGCTGCATTTCATGCATGTAATCTGTATTAATCCATCTTTGTTTCTAGAAACAGTTTTGTCTTCCCTTCTATTAGTTCAGATTAACACTGTTGTTACTGGGTCTGATGGTCACCATCTTAAGCAGGTACAGAGGAAACTACAAATACACCCAAAGCCATGAGGATGGGAGATGGAGGGAAAGGAGAAGCTTTCCAGCTGACCCAGGAGCAGCAATGGCTGATCAGAGAAGACTGCATGAACCAGAAACTGTGGGATGAAGTACTTGCTTCTCTTAAGGAAGGACCAGTATGTTTGTTGCATGCATAATTTTTATTCTTTGCATTTTCTTTATATTATTAGGAAAAATCTTGAGTCCCTCTTAAAATGTCCTTTGCTTGTTGAACTTTTGCTAAATATAGACTGTCTAGCATTACTTTTATTTGTAAAACTTATATTTCAAGAAAATGTCTAGCTTGTGCAATTTGCTCTTGAGAGATGGGTTAATGCCTCCACAATAGAGACCTTTTCTTGCTCAAAACCATCCTGAAGTTAAAAGTGCATTTTTATTTGTTTTCATTTTTTAAGAGAGCATGTTTTCTCAGATATAATAAATGTATTTTTATACTGTGCTAATATCAGAAATCAGACATGAAGTGTCCTGGTTTGAAAGACAGGTATCTGCCAGCAAAAGCTGGAATCTCCCTTTGAATAGAGAATGTAAATCCCCTCCCTCAGATTATTATAATTTTGCAATTGGAGGCTCTCAGGCAAAGATTTGGGAACAGGAATAACAGTTCTTTACTAGGAATATTAAACAAAAACAAAATAAGAGAAAATACAAATGTGATAGCACCAAGAGACAAGCAGAACAAAACAAACAAAACCCTAGAAAAAAACCTGACAGAGCCAGGTTTTTAACACCCTGGGTGTCAGGGTGTTAAAGCAGTCCAGATGAATCCTCCTGGAGTAATAGATGCAGTTCTGTGAAGTGGAGATGGTCCTGTAGGAAAGTCCAGTGGTGACGAGAGGAGTCCAGTCTTCCTCTGGGAAGGAATCCAGTGGGAAACAAGCAGGGTCCTCTGGTGCTCAGATGTCCTTTCGGAGTGGTGCCCTTCAGACTGAACTGACCTGTTCAGCTGCTGTTCCCCAGGAAAAACCTGCTGCCCCCTTTTGTTTCAGCCAAGTACCCATAAGTACCCAGCAATTAATTACCTAGCAAAACTACCAGGATAAAATTCCACAAACACAAAAGAAACAGATCCAACCCCCAACATGAAGAAAGATGGTTTTTAGTCATTAGCTTTTGTTTAGACAGAAAATAGTTTTATGACAGAAACATATGCCCCATCCCTCAAAGTATTCAAGGCCAGGCTGGATGGGGCCATGAGCAACCTGGTCTAGTGGAAGATTCCCTGCCCATGACATGGTGGTTGAAATAGGTGTTGTTTAAGGTCCCTTCCAACCCAAACCATTCTCTGATTATATGATTCTGCAATTTGTAGAAGAGCAGGGAAATAAAGCCATTAAAGACCTGCTTCCTGATTACTTCTGTAAAGCTGTGCTCAGAGATATGACAGATTAACTTCTGGAAGTACATCATCTTTA
This sequence comes from Peucedramus taeniatus, assembly GCA_013400575.1. Taxonomy (NCBI): domain Eukaryota; kingdom Metazoa; phylum Chordata; class Aves; order Passeriformes; family Fringillidae; genus Peucedramus; species Peucedramus taeniatus. The sequence continues at coordinate 7,307 of WBNO01025772.1, read as the reverse complement.
TGCAGCAAGTGGCATTTATGAGAACTGTAACAGAGTTTGTCTCTTTTATTCCTGTGCCCTACATTAGAATTTTCTGAAGAAACTGGAACAATCCTTTATGTGTGTCTGCTGCCAGGAGTTGGTTTACCAGCCAGTGACAACAGAGTGCCTCCACAACGTCTGTAAAGTAAGAATAAACTGCCTTGCTCTGGGCTATTTTCTTGGCTCTGAGACGCCAGTCACCAAAGCCATATGCATTTTAGAAAGACAATAATAATTGCAAAACATTCTGAGCAAAAACAGGCAACAAGTTTCCATTCAATGTTTGCTGTGTAAACACCTTAATTTTGTGTAATGAAGAGTGGAAGCATGTTCCATATAGTTTCTGATAGACATAATGAGTGAGGTTTACCATTGCTGTCATGCATTTGTGGCCAGTGGAGGTACATTAGGAATTGTTTAGGTCCACAGGTTAGATTTTGGCACAATATCAATTATTTAATGTTACATAGCTAAGAAATAAAACCAGATTTTATAATTTTATAACTCTCTAATAAAAGTTTTAAGAGGGTGGAGGATAAATACCCTAGAAAATTATTTGGGCTCATTCAGAGAAAGTTATGTTATCCTGGTAATCTTGGCATTGTTCATGTTTGGTAGGAGACCATGAATGTCATTACATTACTTATGTGTCTCAAAATCTTGATTAGTTGGAGATAATCTAAGAAGCGTGGAATCAAATCTGGACTAGAGCTAATTTTGTAGGACTGGTGTGTACAGAATAATGCACTGAATTGTGCCTGCTATACTTAGTATTTCTGCCTGAGGCCCTAAAAGACTCAAACTATTATCATCCTAGTGCAGGATTTGGTAAAGCAAGGGTGCTGTTCAAGAAGATACCACTCCAGTAAAAATCGGGGTTTTGTTTTGTGTGGCCTGCACACATGGAACAATTATGTCTCTTTGAAAAACAGAAGAAGTGTTGTGGAGTTAAAATTTAGAATTGTAGAAATTGGAAAACCATGAAAAAAAGAAAAAAGAGAAAGCTGAATGGCAAAAAACCCAGAAAGCACAGTATTTTAAGATGTCAGTACATATTTGAGAATACAATATAACATCCAGTTAAAGTTGTAAGGAAGTTTGATAGTAAGCTGCTGCTGCTGTTTAGACAGAGATCTGCCCTGCCCTAAAAATTTTTAGATGCTCATCAGTCTGCAGTAAGGTAGTGAGGATGACAGCACTGATACTAATGTGTTACAGATTGTATTAGCCTACATGTATCTGCAAGACTAAACTGTGTCTATTCTGATGAGTTAGATGGAGAGTGCTACATAAAGAGTGTGCGTGGTATATTTATCTTCCTCTTGATATGAAGGTCTGGAAAAGTATAGCAATCTGTGAATCTATAAGGAAGATAAGGATTGGCTGTGACTTACAGGAAGGCATTAGTGGAAATGAAAGGGAAACCTCACTAGTGATTTAATTCCTCCCAAGCGCAGAGAAGAGTTCCTTTGCTAGGACATTTTAGTCATGGGCAGAGTCAGGCATCAGAGGGCTTGGCAAAGACTTATTTTTTTCTGGTAGTACAGCAGATTTTGCCTTTGGTTTACAGTGGTTCCTTACTTTTTGCTGGTTAAGCTGTCGGTCTAAAAGAGAGTTGTCGCAATTTACTTCTCTGTCTTTGTATGCCCTAGAGCTGTTTACAGCGCTCCTTCAGAGCCGAAGTGTTCACCTGCCCTGCCTGCCGCTATGACCTGGGGAAGGGCTACACCATGGCTCCCAACAAGATCCTGCAGACACTACTGGACCAGTTCTTTCCGGGTTACAGTAAAGGACGATGATGTGCTCAGTCCCTTCTGTACTTCTCCCAGTGACTTTATAGACAGTAAAGGGGAATAAACATGGGAAATTCAGCAGTGGACCAGCCAGCTTGATGGGACTCAATATATTGTCACTTTTTGAAGCACCTAACCCTCTTTCCCTCATAGCCATTTCTTGGTGTTGTGAGAACTCTAATTCTCAGCTGTCTTTTAACATCAAGGGTAGTTTTGGCCAGTTAACTAATAGTTTTTAAAGAAGGAAAAAAAAAAAAAAAAGAAAAAGGAAAGAAAAAGCCTCAGCTCTTACTGGCCAAGCTGATGCTTAATTTATGATTTGTTTTTTTGTAACTACCTCAGGACAGAGGAAAGTAACTTGTGTCAAACAATGAAACAATGTTGGGGATGAAAAATAGTTAGTGATGTTTTAGCTACACACTGCCTCCTGAATATTAGTTGTGCCTGGTCCATGTGGTTTGATTTACAAAAAAAAAAAAAGAACCCAATAACAAAACCCAAACCAAAAGAAAAACCCACAAAAAACCAGGAAAAATAAATAGATTCAGCACTTAAGCCATTTGGATTAAACAGCAAATTCTGTGGTGTGCATAATCCCTTTTTTGTCTTTTTCTTCTATTATGCTGTATTTTTTTGCAAGAACGGGCTGATTTTTAGTCTATTTTTGTGAGCTTCATTGTGCTTTTCTTGTATCTTATGCAAGTTGACTACTAATGACTAATGAGAACAATATGAATGCATTGTTGCTGCATTAGTGTAAAGTGATCTGTGTTTTTTGCACTTAAAGAGGGTATTCAAGACACTCTAGTTGTGTAAAAAATAGTTCATATAAAAAAAGCCACTTCTGTATTAGTTAAACTGTATGCTTTTAGTAGGTCTTGTATCAGTGGCAATACATCTACACAGCATTAAAGGCAGTGCTAGCTTGAAGAGGATTCAAATCGCTTCATATTGTGATCTGAAATTTTATATACAATATATCCCTCCCCAAAATATACCTTATTAAATATTTTATGATTCAGAAAATTTGCTAGTTTTGTTTTTACTGTTATCCACTTGATTAGGTAATGAGATTTTTACAGAATTTATTTTTCAGATTACTAAATGCTTTCCTTAGGTGGCCTTATTTTTCAGGTGTGAGGCTTTATAGTCCTTAACTCATTTCTCAGTGAAAAGAACACTTAATTTTAAATAAGGCCGAACAACTCCAAACCAAGATCCGGCGGTGACATTGACACCCATGGACTTGCACAGGCCTGTAGTGCCCTGTCCATGTCCCAGAGTGGGAGGGAGCCCTGCATGTCCTGCAGGGCTACTGGCACACCTGGGAGCTGTGGGCTTCCTGCACGGTGGTTGGTCAGGTGGATGAGTCAGATTCCCTCTGGAAGCACTGAGGTTGCAGTGACTGCTTGTGGCCCACAGTGCTACAGATAGCTCAGTATTGTCCACAGAGAACAATGTGATTTCACCTTCATAACAGCCTTTGCATCTCATGAGTGGTACTCATAAGACTTGTGGCCTTCAACCTTTTAGTTGAGTACTGTAAAAATATTTGTTTTCCATTGGATAGATTTTACCAATTAATTCACAAGCTAAATTTTGTCAGTTTGAGATCAACAGCAGGAAGTTATCTGCTTTGTACAAAAATATATAAACCAATTTTTAATATATTTTTTTAGTGACATAATCAAGCAACATGAAACTGCTTTTAACAAACATTAAAGTAGCTTGTCAAGACTGGGGAATTAGACTGGCAACAGAGAAAGACTGTCCTTTCCTCACATGATAAGTCTGCTGTAGCTTTTCATATTTTACATCCTTAGTAGTATATCAATACCTACTGAAAGACATCCTTTCCAATAGGGAATTCTAGAGTAAAAAAAAGTCTGATTTTCTTCACTATGTATTAGGGTGATCTTTCATGTAGGTGCAGCTTTTCACATAAAAACTGGTATCTGGCCTGACTTTAATGAAAGCCATATCTGTCTCCTATCATCCGCAGTCTTTGTGTAAAGCCCCCCACTGAAGTTATAAGGTAGGTAATGAAAATGTTACAGTCCCAAAACTTTCACTGTAAAAGATGCAAAATTTACAGTACTTAAAATATAGCTGTGAACAGCAGCCTCATTTGTGTCACTTAAGAGTTCCCAGGCTGAGTGTACATGTAGATCTTCAAGAAGAGGTTGAGTAGTGGGTGGCTGTAAGGTGCAAAACGATGTTGTCCTTTTCTGTGGTCTCAGTGTTGCTGGGTGCCCATTTCCTAATTCACCAACATTGTGCTTCGAGTGGCTGAATGAATTGGTCCCTTCAGGGGTGCTCATGTAAATCAGACAGATAGCTCTGCATGGACCTGAGCAGGTTCCTTTCAAATGTGCTCGTAGCAAAGAGATCTGACTGTGTAACTAGTGAGAGGATTAGTTTTATGTAAATTTGATCTGGAACATGCTGGAAAAGGCTTCTGTTTAAGGTCTAAGCTTTGGTTACTGAGTGATTTAATGTTGCACTGTGCGTTGCAGGACAGCTCTGGTCTCAGTGCTGTTGGTGCTCTTGGAGGGCCTCAGCTATAGCTGTGAATCAGTTTTACACAAACCGTAGATAAAGTAGGGCAAACTGAGTGCTCTGCATAAAAAAGCGCCAGAGAGTGACTTGAGAAACCGTGGAAAGAGAACATTTTTTTACCTAAGATGTAAGTATTACTAAGCAGTTCACAGTACTAAGCAGTTCATAGTCTTTTATGCCTTCATGGCCTTTTATGCCTTCTCCCTACTACTAAGAAAAAATGATGTGATACAGAACAAGATACGTTTGTTACTGCTTGGTAAAATGGATCATTCTGGCTCATTAAAAAAATCAGAGATTTATTTAAATATTAATCTCTGACAGTATTTTCTTTGTGTAAGTTTATTGCTGCTGTGGCAATTGTCACAAATCATAACTTAAGCTCTGTAATTTCATACTGCTCTGTTGGACAAATACAGCTGAAAAGTTTAAATCGAAAACATGACAGCACTTAAAATTCTGACCAATTTTATTAGACTACTAACACTGATAGGTAAAAAATCAGTATGAAATATTAACACTAGCAATGCTAGTTAGTGGTAATATGTGAAGTAAATTTAAAAATCTACTTCATTTTTTTACAAAATATAAACAATTAATCCTGCAGTTAATATTTATTAGTATTGCCTTATGTATCTGCATATTTACTACCTTTTAAACTGTATCTTCCGTGCCACCTTGCAAATTGGGTGTTAATTGTTAAAACTTTAGCATGAAACAGACAAAATGATAAATCAAGGCAACTTCCAACATCAACTGCTGTGGAACAATCACATTTTGTTTACACCTAACATACTGATTGTATTTACATTTTAACTGAGCAGTGTTCAATGAACAAACGTGGCGATTATTCAAAATATACACAATATAAATATCCCCAGGAAATCAGGAAAGGGCCGTTCTGATGGAGTCAAAAATGCAGGCACCTGGAAGCAGTCTTAGGAAGATGCTCTCTTCTGTTCAGAAAATGGAGATTCATAGGCTTCCATCGGTGGGCAGGTACAAACCAGATGTTGATCTCCATATATGTCATCAATGCGAGCAATTGTGGGCCAAAACTTGCTTTCAGGCTTCACAAATGGCTAAGAGAGACAAAAGAACCCAACCATCTTAATTTTTCCACCAAATAAAGCTACAAAACTATAATAGACATTAGGAGCTAGAAGAATTACAAGTGCTGTGAAAGTGGATTTTTTAGGTGAAGTTATCCTTTGAGTCTATTTGCAGTCCCTGAAAGTTAACAAGCATGTATAATAGAAGTGACAGTTAAAAGAATGCTTAGATTTTCCAAAAAGTATAGTCATGTCCTCTAACACATGCTTGCAAAGAAGCAGTTTCCATGAGATGAAAGAAAACTTTATTATCCTTTGAACAACTGGCTTTCACATAGGAATGAAGGAAAAGCAGATGACACTGCTGTGCTGTTCGATATAGTTACAATATAGTACTTAAAGAAAAGTGGAATGGTGGTGTAGTTGAATTCTTACTATTTGAATCAGTACACATCACTAAAACACTTGCAATTAAGTTTAGAGCAGAAGCGTTTGTTACACATTCATTTAGCTGCTATGACTGTGAAAGCAATTAAGAAGCCTGATATCAGTCCAGCTCCAATCTGACCTTTATTGTAGCACGTCCACATTGGTGTCACTTTCCCCATGCTGATGGGGAATCTGGTCACACCTTATGCAAGTTCTGAGCAAAGCTTTGAATGTCAGCATGTGGGACTCTGTTTTGGAAGCCCTTGGTGCAGTATGTCAGAACTGAACAGGCTGTTTCCAGTAGGAATGAATATTAAATGTTGAAGTGCTAGGACTCAGAAATCTAGGTTTACACCTATGTGTAGAAACTGTTTTATTTTTTTGAGCTCTTCTTTCCTTGTCTTTAAAAGCTAAACTAATGAAACTGTGGTAGAGAGAGCTCACACACTTAAAAGTTGAGCAACAATATAATGGCTCTGAAGTTTTCATTCTTACCACATTACTTCATCTCCAACTAAGAAACTACAGAGCACAAAGCATATTTATATATTACCACACCACAAAGTGGTGTATACTCACCAGTGGGAATGCTGCCACTTCTCTGGAGTAGGGACGATCCCACTTGGAAGAAGTGACACAGTTCAGAGTATGTGGCGACATCTACAACAAACAAGACATGTTGAGAACAAGAAATTACTGATTTCAGTTGAACAATGCAGTATGAAGCCTTCTTCAAGTTCACATTACCACATATAAATAATTACTGTCTAAAGAACACTATTTATTTGGGGGGAAAAAGGCAGATTTAAACCAGAAGGCAAGTCAGTATTTGGATTTTTTTCAGCTAGCCTAAAGATGCTACCCAAGGCTTGAATATGTTTTTGGTTTTTCACTAAACTTAAAAGTCAGTACAGCATTAAAAGAGTTGAACAGAACTTGAGCTGATACCGATTCTGTGCTACATTGCTAAAACAATTAATTCAATCTTTATTTTATTATTAATGTTAAGGTCATTCCACTTTCCATCTTCAGCCAATGAAATAAGCACCTCTCCTTCATTACTTTGAGATGGCCTTGAAATATAAATAAGTACTTGTGGAAATGACTTTCTCTGCTCTGTCAGCAAGACTTCTCACTTGAAAAAGTCAAAATTCAAATTTTGAAAAAGTTGAAGGTTTCTCAAGAAAGTCTTGTGTTCACTGTTGTGCCCTATTACTTTTGAGAGTACTGAAAGACCAGGAAGTGGGCATCTGCAGTCTTAAGGGTTAGGCTGATGCTGGTACCTTGTTCTACATGCCATCTTACCTTTAGTGGGTTAATTTGGGGGTCCATCCTGCCCTCCTCTATTTCAGCAATTTCCTGCCGAATACTGATCATAGCATCACAAAATCTGTCCAGCTCTGCTTTGTCTTCAGACTCTGTAGGTTCAATCATAAGTGTCCCTGCCACTGGC
>WBNO01025769.1:30867-42139 GCA_013400575.1 Peucedramus taeniatus | reverse complement strand
ACTTAATAATAATTAATTATTATTTCTGTGTTATGATCATTGCAAAAAATTGAACAGGTGCAATTGTTCCTCTGATGTAATTTTGGCCTGCACTTGGGTAAAAAAGCACAGAAACTGCTAAACAGCATATAAAAAAATTAATCCATCAACAAAAAAACCAACCTTGCTAACTAGAGTTTAGTTTGGCCAAAAAAAGGCACAAAATGAGATGAAAAAAAAGGAGTTTGCTGTACCCATCTGTGACTCTTTAATTTCTTGTACTTATTTCATAAAAACCTCTCAGGATCTAACTGCAAAACTGGGGACTTAGACTGCTTAAATGTTTTGGGAAACTGCTTTCTATCATTCAGGGCTCCTTTATAGTTCTTTTTGTAGTATAATCCATATTTAATTGCAGCACTAAAAGTGATGTAAGTCTGTTGGAAGAAGTGCACAGCACAAAGAAACAGAGAAAATTAGTGAGACAAAATGAATCAGTGTAAAGAGAGAAAAGCTCAGAGATGTCACAATGTGGTCATCATGGGGCTCTAGCTGAGAAATTATTTAAGCGAGGCCAATCTGTAAGTGTAATCAATATTATTAATAATTATTATGATAATAATAATAGCAGGAATAAAAAGGATTATCCCTGAATGCATAACTGCAATTTTTATTTATATTCCATATAATACATTTAAGGGAAATAGAATACATGGCAACATGAAAAAGACTTTGGAAGCATATTACTGAAAAATATCCTTTAGTTAAAAATAAACCCATATTTCATGAAGAATTACATAATCATTAGCACCTCTTTTATGCTGAAACATGAAAACTGGATAGTAATTTTTTATTTCTACAGTTGCATTTGGAAAAAAGAAGATATTGGAAAAAATTTCAAAATGCATTTGAAGACATGGCTTTGATACATTCATGTAGTTCAGCATGCATTGAATATAAAGAACTTCTTGTTTTGCTCTTTGGTGTAATGTTGTGACTTACAGTTGCTAGGGAATAGAAGGCTCAAAATCAAAACAAGATTGACACAGGCTGTTTTGCAAACACATTATTCAGATCTTAGTTTCTGATTTGTCTCTCTTTAATGATTGACAAAGGCTTCTTTCAAATGTGGAACGTACTAGCTGTCATGTGTACAGACCATTCATTATAGGAAGCATAAAACGAAGAATGCATCCATGTATTGTAATTGTTTACTCAATGCTATTTGACATATTGGTTTATTTTTCCCTGATTCAGTGGTCAAAGAGGAACATATCAAATTGTGCCAAAGAGCATCACACAAAGAATAGTTGTCTTGTGTCAGCTTGATGAGACTCCATCATAGTGATATCAAGTCAAGATATGGATTAGAGTAAAATCAAAAACCTAGCATGTTGCAGAATATCCAGTAAGCAAAAAACCACAATGTATTGGGTTCTATAAAAAATGAATTACAATTGAAACATACATATCTGAATTCTAATATGGCTGTGCCTTCCTACATTACTCTTGTTTAGGATATGCTGCTGGAATAGGGTCATGTAAACTGAAAATAGTTGCAGCAGATTAGGGAAACCTAATAATTCAGTCTAATTAGTGCAGGATCTAACAAAAAAAAAAATCTGTAAAGAAAGGAACTGTGGTAGTTTAGTCTGGAGAAGAGGAAATACAACATGGATATGATAAAAACAGGTGTAAAGACGAAAGAAACCACTGCCCATGAGCCCTTCTGAATAGGAGAAGCAGTAGCAACCATATTTAAGCCAAGAAAGATTTTGAATACAACATAAAAAAATGTTTTTAAGAGTAAGAAGTTAAGCACTTTAATACACTGGCCAAGGCAGTCCACAGAATTTCTTTCAGAAGCTCCAAACAGAAAATTAGTCAAGTGCCAGATCTGCCCATATGTCTCAATGATTCTTTGATACAGTTCTTAAACACAAATTTGATTTCTATATCATTATGTTATGTATTATAAGCTTGAGTGATTTCACCATAGATGGGGGTTGATCTCAAATAAGTCGCTTCTAACCATCTGCAATGTTGGTGACTGTTACTTGTGACCAGTTTTGGCAAAAGCAGAAATGATTGGCTGTCATAAATGTAGCACAAAGACACATTTTATTCTGCTCTAAATTTGTCTTAGAATTCCGTTTATCCGACATCCTTCTGTTTGCTTAGGCTCAGTAGATACTAGCTTTTTGGAATAAAATTGTACATGATTTCTGTGACTAGTAAAGTGTGTGAATAAACAGCAGTACAAGTTCCACTGAAATTCTGTTCAAATTCAGCAGATTGTTGGAACTGACCTTTTTTCCCCTTGCAAAAGTAAATTGTTCAACTAGATTAGAATCAGACTGGCAAATCCTCAAGGTCAAAGTATGTATCTGGTATGTGTCTTTGACAGAAACAATATCTCAGGCAAGAGAATCAGAATCATAGACTCATACATTATGCTGAGTGGGAAGGGACCCAAGGGATAATTGAGTCCAGCTCCTGGCCCTGCACAGGACACCCCAAGAGTCACACTATGTGCCTGAGAGCATTGTCCAGACACTTCTTGAACTCGGACTCAGTGCTGTGACCACTGCACTGGGGAGCCTGTTCCAGTGCCTGATCCTCATTTGGATGAAAAATTTTTCCTGATATCCAACCTAAACCTGCCCTGACACAACTTTAGGCCATTGCCTTGAGTCCTGTCACTGGCCCATGAGAGTGATGAGATCTGTACCAGCCCTTCTGCTTCCCCTCATGAGGATGTTGAAGACCATAATGAGGTCTCCTCCCCTCAGTCTCCTCCTCTCCAGGCTGAACAAGCCAAGTGACCTCAGACACTCCTCATAAGGAGGACACAGTTGGCCTTTCTGGCTGCCTGGGCTCTGCTGACTCACATTTAGCTTGCCATCAACCAGAATCCCTTGGTGCCTTTCCACTTTCCAGCCTCTCATTCCCCATCCTCATACACACATCCAGGGTTACCCCATCCCAGGTACAAAATCCAGCATTTGCCTTTGTTAAACTTCACATGGTTGCTGATTGCCCATACCTCTAATTTGTCAAGGTCTCTCTACAGGGCCTCTCTGCCCTCAAGGGCAGCTCCTCCCAATTTAATGTTGTTGGCAAATTCAATATTCTTTCAAGTCATGTGTCTGTGTCATTAATGAAGCTGTTGAAGAGAAATGGGCCAAGGATGGAGCTCTGCAGAACCCCATAAGTGACCAGACAGCAGCCTGGTGTCATTCACTGTCACTCTCTGTGTCTGATCCATGAGTCAGTTGATCACCCATCATGTAATGTGTTTACCCAGACATTTTGTCCAGAAGGATCCTGTGAAAGACAGTACCAAAATCTTTGCTGAAGTCCAAAAAGATCACATCTGCTAGACTTCCTAGGTCACCCAGGTGGGCTACCTTGTTGGAGAAGTAAATCAGGCTCAACAAGCAGGTCTCCCTTCTCATGAAGTTGTACTGGTAGTAACCAGTGACTGCATTTTTTTTGGTAACATTTATCAGGGATAAACCATCTTGAAATGAACAAAAGATAATTAAATGCTTATCTCTTAGAGGAGGGGAAGGACTTTTATGTTCTTTTTTGTATTTGGTGAAAAACTCTCCCAATATAACACTCCAATTCTAAATAACTCTGTCATTATAAATACATTTCTCTCTTCTTAGATTAATTTTAAGCCTTTTTTTCAGGCAATGTCCAGCTTTGAAAGGGGAATTAACTGTAGGTGAGTTTGGGATGCCAGGACTCATGTAAATAATCTGTCAATATTCTGAGTGAACTTTACTCAGTTGCCAGAACAACATTGTCTCCTGTGGCAGGCAGAAGACATTTCTGCCAGTGCAGGCTGGTTGCCTGCTTGAGCAGCCCCCCCAGGAGTGCTCTGCAGGTGGTGTCACTGACTGAGTCTAAGGGCTGGTCTGCATGGGAAAAGGCACTCAGAAAAATCATTCTGAATTAGTTATTTAAGTCATATGATTAATTTGTGTTGAACTCCTGATTGGACTGTCTCACAGAAAACTGTAATGACCTTAATTTGATTTGGCTTGATTTACTTTAGAAACAATTTGAACTCATTGAATTAAACTCTAGTTAATTTTCATTATAGCTTTCACACAGGGATTTTATGCAGTTTAACTAAACCACCTGTTATTTACTCAGTATGTTAACTGGAATTAACTATCTTGAATTACCTTGTGTAGGAGATATGTAAGTGAAACCAGAAAAAAATTATTAGAATTACTTTATTCATTATTTCAGGTACTGATTTTACATATGACCTTCCTCCCCTCCCCCCAAAATTATCACACATATTTACTTGCTTAGAGTTAACTAAAAACTGTTGGGTTGTTTTTGGATTGACAGCTTTATAAAAGGAATTCTTCATAATTTAACAAAACAATTCAATAAAAAAACCATTTCCAAATTTGGTGAAAATATTGTTTTTCACAAATTAACAAATTCCTGTTCTTGAGAAAGTTTGATCTCATGTCTAAATGCAATATTGATTCTGATACTCTAAGTTTTAATTACTAGGCATGAAAGTAATGCAAGTCAATAATAAATTCAGCATATTCATGTTTTTACTTAATCTTCTTTTTTCCTCTCCTCTCTTCATACATTCATACATCAATCTCTCATCCTTCAGTTTGTGGTTTTCTGGAAGCTCTCTTGTTGTTTTTTCTTTCCATGGCCAAATTTTGTGTGTTTTTTCTCCTTCCAGAACAAACCAGTGCCTGGAATCACACTATCCAGTATGGTCTCTGGATGGACAAAAGGAAAGGAGTTTCCTGGCTCAAGATATTGAAGGGTCCAGAGGAGTCAGGGTTATGCATGACCAGGTTTCTGAGCCTTTGACACTCGGCTTTCCTGAAACCTGGAGCTCTACATCAGTGAAAACTGCTGAAAATGAGCTCTAACATGAAAGACAGTACTGGCTTTCTAAAACTAACCCTCAAAGGAAGATCTGGAATCTGGTCTTAGGTCTCAGCACTTGCAAGTGTGTGTGTGCATTACTAAATCTATAATATATTGGCAGAGCAGAGTTATTACACTTTCTACTGGAATAGTCTATATAGAATATATATTCTATATTTATATAATGAATAAATATTTCTCAGAAATTGTGCTTTCTGCCCAAGTCATTACTTGCATCATCAGATCATGCTTACAAAGAAAGAGTTTTAAACCCATCTGCTTACTGGAATCTGGGTTACATTGTGAGTTTTGGGGACTTTTCTCCACTTAAATAAGGCTTTTGTTAAATGGCAAAATGACTGATCCTGAAATCATGCATGGCAGTATCTGAAAAGACTTCATGAAATGGAGGTGTTCTGAGGTGGTGTTAACCACAGCAGAGCACTATTATTGTACAATTTATCACTACCACTTTTATATGAAGTTCTGAATTTAAGGCAGAAGACATTCAAATCTATTATGCAAAGGATGACAAACACTGGTTTGTGGAAAAATGCCAGGAAGTTTGCACAAGGTACCAATGCTCTCTGCTGGCTGTATTTTTACTCATAAGTGCACTCTTAATAATGACGATCTTTTACATCACTCATGGACCATTTACAGCAAAGATTTAACATTGAAAAAAACAGAGATAACATAACCTGTTATAATTATCCTTGCTAGTTAAAACTGCACAAGGCACACACATTTGGGCAGCTAATTTCTTTTTGGATTCAAAAATATTTTTGCCAGGAACTCAGGTTTAGTCTAACAGACAAGACTTCCTGATGCTTGCAGACCTACAATACAAAACATCCTCACAAGTGAAGGGCTGATAAAGATTTTCTGTCACTTGCACTTCCACTCATAAAGAAGGAGAGGAACTTTCACACTTGGTCATTGTAGGAAGCCTCCAACTTCCAGTGGAAGAGTCTATTTATGCAGCAAGAAACATAATGTTTATGGATATCCTTGCCAGATGATCTGTTCCAGGGGTTAGAAGTAGACAAAGCAATTAAGATTCCTACAGAAAATATAAGAATGTATCAGTATATAGGAAGATTCCATGGGATCAGGAAGAAAATCCTTTTGTCAAAACACATTTTAATGGAATACTCAAGTTAAAGAATATATTGCTGCAACAGGTTTTTTTTTTCTTTTTTTTTCAGTTAGGCAACTGAAATTAACTGAGACAGGAAAACTTAAGCTATGATTGCCTCTGAAGTGTTAATTTGTTGTAGCACATCTTCCCCACAATTCTGTGATTTTATTCAGCAGAACACAGAGGAACCAGACCTATCACACAGAAAAACAGTAGGACTAAGTTGAGGTTTAGGACCCTTTATGGGTGTCAGGAATATAGCTTAGTTTTCTTGACCATTTGTGCTAGGTTGACCCTGGCCAGATGCAGCCAGGTGCCCACCAAAGCCACTCTGTCACTCTCTGTCTCAGCTGGATGGGGAAGAGAAAACAGAATAGTTTTGGGGGTCAACATAACAGGGAGAGATCACTCACCATGTACCATCATGGGCAAAACAGACCCAGCTTGGGGAAATTAATTTATCACAAATGAAATCAGAGTAGGATAATGTGAAATAAACACAAAAATACCTTCCTCCCACCTGTTCCTCCCTATCATTGTAAGCAGCCCCTGGCTGGGTAATAAGTAGTATAAAGTCCATGTATTGCAGAAGGATGATTAATAATCTTTATTAAGAAATCTATTCTTTTTATAGACGGTTACGATATAGTTGGATTTGATTGGTTCATTAATCAAAACTCCTCACCATTGGCTAATTAGGAAACTATCCTTTGGTAAACAAATCTCCATAACACATTCTACATGTGCACAATACCAGGTGTAGCAAGTCAACATAAGAAATGTTTCTCATTCTTTTCTCTGATTTTCCTACAGACTTTTCCCAGAACGATGCTTGGGAAAGTTGTGTTTCTCTTTGTGGCCAGAGAGCTGCTGGCACATCTCCCTCACTCTTTCCCAGGCTTAACTTTATTCTCTATTTCTTTGTTCAGTTCATCACACATTGTCCCTGGCTCTTCCTCCTCCTCAGGGGAAGAACTCCTCACAGTCATCCCCTGCTCCCACCCACCACCAAACTCCAAAACCTTGCCACATCAACCTAATACATCATTTTGTATAACACATAGTTGTTTGGAAATGGAAGATACTTTGCTTCTGCATCAGTCTCTTAGCACATTATTATTAGAGAAAGGAGAATCCTTCTAGCCTGGGGACCTCACAGCTGCTCATCACACACTCAGCTATTTGGGTTCTCAGGCTGGGAAATGAATTTGTAAAAAGAGGTAGTTGCTTTTTGGGAATAAATCTTACCAGTGTTTCAACTTGAACTATTTTAATAACCCTCTTTACCTAGAAAGATGATTTCATGTTTGGTCTTTTGACTACCTCATATTGCCTATTTAAAACAAAATGTGATAGTTTATTATATTATACTGTATTATATTATGTAGGAAAGATAAAAATACAGCACTTGAACTCATGGGAAAGCTGAACATTACAATGAATTGTGATCTTGAACTGTATTATGATTTTATTTTTAAGAGTTGATGAATATCAAAATACCTAATTTATCTGAAATGAAGTATATGCTAATGTACCAAAACATTCATGAGAACATCTGTAACAGCATATCTCTGCTAGGTATATTGTTCTTGATGACTAGCAAATGAAGATTGCAGAGAGTTGAGATCAAAAAGAAAAGTTATTTCTGTGACATAACATCCCCTTTCATTAAACCACTCCAAGTGTAATGCTTCTAATTATATTTGCATATTATGACTAAAGAGTAAGATTCATAAATATAATGAGTCAGAGAAAGTTCCTGAAGTGAAGAAGTTATTTTGATTTACACCAGCTTAAGTTGGGCCAGAGGTGCAATTTACAAAAATCATTGATTACTTTCATCCTACAATCTTAACTGTTGCATATTTTATTGTACTAATACTTCTTACTGTAACTACAGTATTAAATTAGAATTTCAACATTATGATCCATGAAATTTTGTGTATATAAATCAGGAAACTAAACTGAAAGTTTAACAGAAAAATTTGTGCACTCACATACTAAATCAGAACTCTGAAATTTAAGATTTTAAAAAAGAAGTTTTATATGCAGCATACATAAATCAGCACAATATACTGATTCTGAAAGTAAATGTGCATACATCAAAATTCTGACAGTATATATTAATGAATGTATATATTAATGAATCATGGTAAATAAGTTATACTTAGAAAAACAATTTACAACTTTATTTCACAGTAGATAGGATTGCTTGAAGCAGTCCTTTCTCTTGTTCATTTTTGATGCAACAAAAATACCAACTGTGCTCATCATTCAAGAAAAGCAACTAGCAGTCAAAAAATTAAAACACCAGACATGGATCAAATGTTTTATACACCTAGATTGTCAACCAACATAAAATCAAGGATGTGTAGCAACTGGAGGTCAAGTACCTATTCTAGCTTAATACAGTTTAAACTGTATATAGACACTTTTGATAGTGTTGCCTTTTAGCTAAGTAATTTTAAACGCTTGGAAACACCCAGTTAGAAACTGAGATGACTGAGTCCTAGTCAGTATTCAGTTCTGTGTTTAGTGTTTTGTTTATTGTTGCCACTCCCAAGCCTTTCCCACATCATGAGTCAAGGAGTAAAACTGTATTAATTTCTCTGTCCACTGAGAATTGGCTTCAGTGCAATCTGTTTCGGTGAAATAATGAACCTGCACCTAAGTTAGAAGTCAGCTTTATATTTATTTCAGAGACAACATCCTTTAGGACAACATATTATTGTTTTTATTATAGATTTTTACTAACACACCAGACAGAACAGAACCTGGCAAGGACCAGTTGTGCAACCTTGTCACTGGCTTGGCTGCTGCTTCAGCATCACCAACTCCAAGGACACTTCCCTTCAATGCATTGTTTTAACTTCTTTGCTCTGACCTTCATATATGCATCCTTTGACTCTCAATTTCCCCGTCTTGATCCAGTCAAACTTGGCAAGTTAGATAACTCTACAGTCCTACTGCTTCCTTCTACCCTTTTTAAAATTATTATTCATACTTATGTATCACCCAAAATTGTTGAACCCAGTTTAGGATTTGAAACAGGATTGTATGTCATTTAAAAAGCCTGTGAGGGAAAGATCCTGCTCATTGTGATTTTTGGTAGAATTTTGTCCTCACCCATGATGTAGTGAGTATCACAAAAAAGTTTTGCATTCACTCTACCCTGTGAGCACAAGGTCATAGAAAGTGTAACAAAGCTCCTTGTCAAGAAAATTCAGGCCCTACGGAAACTTTGCTCACCTTAACACTACTCAAGACAAATATAGAAACTGAGCTTTGTTTTGAAAATCATGGATTTACTTCAGAACTACTCATACTCTGTGACCATCAACACACAGTACTTGTCAAGAGTGTCACTTCTTATCAGATATGTTCTTCTGCTCTTTCTGCATCCCTTGCTCTGTGTTTTCCAAATCCTGCAATATTTACACAGCAGTTTCAGTAGAAATCTAATTAGTGATCAAGTATAAACTAAAGGGATCTGGGGCAGTTATTTGTAACCCAGAAAATCGTTGATTACAGTGTGAATTAGATACTCACATAATTTTGTAAATCTGGTCCTTGGCCCATGGTGGAAAGCAGATATCACGTGGTACTTCTTACAGATGGATCATATAAACTGTGCATCTGTGAATAAGTGTCACAGAGGTATTTCAGCTTCGTTTTGCCAGCTGACAAATAGAAATCAAACGCAGATGTTTCAGCGGGAAGAGGGAAAGAGAGGGAGAGAAGTCAATTCTCAAGGAATACATGGAGCCAGCCTAACCCTCTGGTGCATGAGTTTTTTTTTTTTTAGAAAAGCAGGCATATGTGTAACTGGGGAATTTTTCCAGACTCATTTAAAAAGATGTGATGAGCTCAATATTGTCAGCAGGAAGTTGAATCCTTCTGTGTATAACACTGGAGCTTGCCGCACTGGAGGTAAATTCACAGAACACAGTGAATATGAATAGCTTACACAAGAGATTTTTGTCATACATAATTTCATATTTTCTCTAAACCTTCAAGTTAGTAGTGTATTGCTAAGGAGTAGGGGAAATGTGCAGCATTACATTACTTGCTTTCATTTCTGTTACTCTTCTGTCTTTACTTGTTTTCATTTCTGTTACTCTTCTGTCTTTCCACTATATGAAATCAAATTGGAAAACATGAAAAGAAAACCATTAAAGAGGAGGTTGAGTTCATAAGAGGGTGATTCACCTGTGTTAATGACTAGAGACAAACATGTCATGTTTGTATGAATATTCATATATATGTAAAATCTAGGAAAAAACCACAGCAAAACGTGTTAAATAAATATATTCAACAGGGAGAGTCAAGAATTTTGGTGTCTTTTAAAGGAAGAAACAGTGGAAGATGTCTTCATATGTTTTTCCCTCTGGGAAGAAAAATAGGAAGCATAGTCTAGGTCATATAGTCCTTTATCTTACAGGTGGGGTAATCATTCTTTTTACATTGCTGTTTCATATTCAATGCAGCAATACAATTCCTTTTGAGAGTGAGCACAAAGAAAATGAGACAGATGGGGAGACAGAGAGGAAGGCCTCTTTATTTCTTTAAATTTACTTTAAATTTCCTTACTGGGAGCACATGAGACTGCTGAACTGACTGACATTTCCTAGGACACCTTAAGTGCCTTACCACCGCACAAAAATTATTTCTCTCTTACTAAGGGGAAAAGTAGGTACACACTCATGAAGGAGTGGTGAAAACGTTAAAGCTATATTCTTTAATTTTCATGGTATCTGTGTGTTTGGATCTACTAAATTCCCAACCCTGTTGTACTGCCTTTCAGATCTCAGTGACTCAGAACAAGGTAAGCCATGACTCTCTTCTGACACCACCTTTCCTTTGTAACTGAAAGCTGTGTGACCTCCACGCCAGTTCTTGGGAATCCATGTGCACCTCTGCATTCCTTTTCCATTCTTAGCCCTCCAACAGTAGCTGTGGAACACTGAAGGGTGTTTGGGAAATCATCTCTACAGACCCATTCTGAGAAAAATTTGTCCTTGATTAAGTTGAAGGGTTAGGGTGAAATCAAAGCATATCTGGGTTAATAGGACAAATTTCTAGCAACTTTTGGTCGAAAGAACAGATTGACACATGTTCCCTATAAGCCAAGTCATCATGATAGAAGTTACAATCTTGGAATGGAGAGATTAGTACATGAGACATGTGCAATGCACAGAAGCAAAAAAAAAAAAAAAAAAGAAAAACAGA
>WBNO01025769.1:0-30824 GCA_013400575.1 Peucedramus taeniatus | reverse complement strand
AAAAAAACTATCTCTTGAACCACTTTTGCCTGAATTTCCTGTAAAATTCTAATTGCACTACACATATTAAATGTCATATCAGCTAATTTCTCTTCTGAAAAATGAATGTAAGCTCTGTTTTTTTCCCCATCTATTTCCAAGGTAAGGCCAAGGCAAGTGGATTAGCCTGTATTATCACACAACTACTTGTATCATAATTTTCTTTGGCTTATTTGCTTTCTTTGATAATTCCAACAAAGAAGCTCTTACATTTTGATTAAATTAATTTGAATATGAGAGAAGCGATGCAAGAGCAGCACGTGCAACACAATATTGTTTTACAAGAGGGTATTATGGACTAGGCCATATCCCACCAATTTAGATCTTTATTATTTCTATGCTAGTGTGATAATAAAGTTTGCTTCTTTGCATAAAATAAATTGAATGAGACTGACACAGTTGCACTTTCTTTTTCATAGAAAAATAGCATTTGTCATGCTTTTTGTGGATATTAACCATAACGAAAATCAAAATGAATGAATGATAAAATATGTTTAGAAATTACAATAAGCATAAGGTGTATAAGTTTTATGCATGTGAATGTTATTTTCTTGAACACAGTTAGATGAGTGATCAAATGTTTGCTGCAACTTTTAATCCCTTTTATTAATTTTTAACCTGTTTTTTTTTTTTTTTTTTTTTTTTTTTTTTTGGCTTGAATTTTACCCAAGGGATTTTGTAGTTAAAAAAAAAAAAAACAAAACAAAAAACCAAAAAAAAGACACAAATATTACCTCAATCCAATACATCTATTTTTTGTACTGGGAAGCCCAGCACTGAATACAGATCTCCAGATTTGTCTCACCAGGGCTGAGTGCAGGACAAGGATCACTCCCTCAGCCTGGTGATGATGCAGTGCCTCCCTGGCCATGACCTGAGCACAACAGCTCAGGCACTCTCTGCAAGGCCACTGTGACACAACTCCCAGCCCCAGCCCCTGGATTCTGCCTCCACTGTCCCCATTTCCTAAGTTCAGACATGTGGATAAATTAAAGCAGCACTTCCAGAGCAGTTTGTTTGCAGAAGTTACAGAAATACTGTAATGAGTGTCAGTCTAGTGCTAAACAAAGCTTGATGGGGGACACAGTCTGTTGCAGGATCCAGCCACGTTCACTGAAAATCTAGGAGCACCATGATCCCTGCTGAGAATAAAGCCTGCTACTACAGATGAAACAGCACAGATTCAACAGTATGTATGGCAATTAGCAGGTGCAGCAAACATCAGCTGGTATTTCAACCAGTCCCCTGTGGCTTCAGCTTTGGAAGCAACCAGACAAATCTTATTTGTACATTAGTGCTTTGCTCTTTGGGGCACTAAGTTTGATTTTATATTCTTGTGATGTTTGTACTGTGGAATCATTTGTCCTTCACGCTTGTGAAGAATGGTGGCTCTGATATTTTGTCAAATTTTAGTAATATTTTTATAAAAATCAAAATATTATGAGATTTAGGCCTCAGGAAATTAAATATGTTTTGAATCTGGCTACTGCAATGAAAATGAATGAAAAATATGGTTCCAGAGAATAGTTATTTACTAAAAGAAAAACAAAGTAGCTGCATATCTTTCGCTTTAATCAGCACATGTTATGTAATTAACATATTCCTTTGTTCTTTAGT
This sequence comes from Peucedramus taeniatus, assembly GCA_013400575.1. Lineage (NCBI taxonomy): Eukaryota > Metazoa > Chordata > Aves > Passeriformes > Fringillidae > Peucedramus > Peucedramus taeniatus. The sequence goes on along the minus strand of WBNO01025769.1, from coordinate 29,168 downwards.
CTCTGTAATTGTAAAATCAGATTTAGATGTACAATCAAGCTCTGCAAAATGCACACCACTGTTTATGCACTGCTTTCTTGATGTGTTTTCCCCACTTCAATCCCAGTCTCCATAGTCCAGTCAATGACAGTTAACATACAGAGTAAGACTCAAACCACCTTCTTCCTATATCTCAGTCAAACTTCCTTCTCTCCTGGAAAATATGGGAAAGTGAAAGTGTCAAAACAGGTGAAAGACTGTAACCTTCAGATCAAACCTTGACAAGCTTGAGATATGGGGCCATGAAAGCCCAACTCAAGGTCCTGCTTCTGGGTCAGGGCAGTCCCTGATATTAATACAGACTGGGGAAAAATGGGTTTAGAGCAACCCTGCAGGGAAGGACTTGGGGGATTCTAGTGGGTGAAAAACTGGATATGAACTAGCAGTGTGTGCTGGCAGCCCATCCCAGACTGCATAAAAAGAAGCGTAGCCAGCAGTCAAGAGAAATTATTTACCTCCTCTGCTCTCAAAACCCACACACAGAGTACTGAGTCCAGCCCAGGGGCTCCCAGTAAAAGAATATCATTAAAGAATATCATTAATCTGCAAGAGGAAGGCCAAAGAGTGCCACAAAATTGATGAGAGGGTTGGAATCTCTGGAGACAGGCAGAGAGAGCTGTGGTTGCTCAGCATGGAGAAGGCTTTGGGGAGACATCACAGCCTTTCCATATATAAAGAGGGCTCATAAGAAAGGTGGAGAGAAGCTTTTTACCAAGGCCTGTAGTAACAGTACAAGGATTAATGGGATTAGACTAAAAAAGGGTAGCTAAAAAGGTATGGGAGGGTGGATATAAGAAAGAAATTTTTTCCTGTGAGGGAGGTGTGGCCCTGGCACACATTAGCCAGAGAAGTTGTCAGTTCCCCATCCCTGGAAATGTTCAAGGCCAGATGGGGCTTTGAGCAACCTGGTCTAGTGCAATGTGTCCATGCCCATGGCAGGGAGGTTGGAACTAAATGATTTTTAAGATCCTTTCCAACCCAAACCATTTTATTATTCAGTGACACAAGGCTCTAGCTTTTGATTTAGATGTGGATATTTACCCATTACTATGAACAGGGGATTTTCTAGGATGAAACAGAGATGACCTTGAGAAAAATGGTCTCCCTGTCAGATCAGATATAAAATACCATGATACATCTTAAACTGGAATAAGGCAAGCACTGTTCACAACTGGTCCTGAGTCTAGTTGAATTACAAAAGACTACAGGTAAATGTGTTAGTACTCAAGCTATACCTCCAGCACCACTAAAAATCCAAAGAGAGAAGAGGACTATCATATTTTGGAGTAAATTAGATGGAGCAAATAGAACTAGGATTTAAAGGTAAAAGACAGTGTCAAATTTAAGCTAAACATGAAGAAAATAATCTTCTTAACAAAAAGAACTTTAAGACAGTGGAATGTTCTCTTGGGGAAAGTAATGGAAAGCCGCTCACTTCAGCAATGTACACGGAAAGGGGTTTTAAATGTTGTTTGATCTGTGATAGAAAGAAATTGGTGAGTCATTACAATGTACTTTGAAGTCCTACAGAAGAAGATTTTTAAAAAAATCTATGCCTTCCAGTCAAGTGTTGTAGCTGCCTCACTGCTCAGTTCTTGATATGGAGATAACCACAAGAATTTTAAGAACTGATTTTTATGTGATGCCAGTTACCACCAGGATCAGAAACAAAATGTTATGGACAGATGAACAGATTCGTGTGGTTTTTCTACCAGCTACCTAAAGGGCCCACCAGGCAGTATAAATTGCTCCATCCCACAACTGCATTTGACCTCCTTTCTGCAATGAAATTGTTCTGGATATGTCTGTTCTGAATGCAGGAAAAGAGCAGCAAGTCAGGTATATATCAACTACCCACACTGGTTATGTAAATAACCTGGCCCAGAACTACTGGGGATGAGCACAAACCAATGCAGGTTCCAATAACAGCTGAGGCATTCAGACTCCACAGAGACTCTGCAGCCCCTTCAGGAGTCTTGGCTGCCCCTGTCCCCTCCCTGTGGAATGAATACTGACCAGACTGCAACAAGGTATTGCTGGTCTTCATGCAACCTCTTCTTCTGGCTTCATGGTAAAACTGACTCAAGAGCCAGTCAAAAAAAAAAAAAATTCCCCTACATTCTCTTGAAAATAATAATTTAAAATGTGTTCTTGATTCTTTTGCTGAAATTTGGGGTGACTTGGTGAAAAGAAGAGAAACAGGCAAAAATATTCTTTTTCTCCTAAGAATAAAAGCAATGAAAATTCTGGTTTCAAAAGAAATTTTAACTAATTCACAATTTTAGCTACTTTAGCTATGGCCACAAGTGTCCATGCTGGTAGCCTCAGCACAGTGTGAGAAGTCACACCCTGTTCCTGTGGTGATCAATGCAGGGGTACCTGCACAACCCACTTTTGGCAAATTATCTGTTCTGGTGAGAATGTGAGAGTGTGAGTACTGGGGATGTGTGAGTACAGGTGTTTTTGTGTATGTTTTGAATACAGAAATCTGGTTTTTAGAATAGTCACCCAAAACCTATCATGCTCAAGAAGAAAATAATTGTCAGCTGGATTAAATAGTAATGGGGGAGTTATGAAGAGGATTTGATACAAAGAAGCAGTCACTGGGAACAGTATCAAGCATGAAAATTCATAAACAGAGGGAAAGACTGCAGTGGAAAGGACAGAAATGAAACCTCATTTGACAGGGACAGAAGTTGTCCTGGGACATCACAGCTCCTGTCCAGTCCAGAGGGGTGTCCCTGTCCCTGTCCCTGTCCCTGTCCCTGCTTGATGCTGGGAGGGTCCTGACTTGGTGAGCAGCTGCTCCCTGCAGGTGGGACATTGCAGGTGTGTGCAAGCAACCTCTTTGAGCCCTTTGCCCCCAGGTTCCTGGGGCTTCCACATCTCCACAGGAGGGGAATGCAGGCAGGGCAGCCCCCATGCCTGGGTGGGTGGGGGTTACTGGTTACACCCTTGTCTTGGGGAGGTGTCAACATAATTGCATGTGTGCATATGTGGTATGAAGATTTTGGGACTATTTAGAATGTTTAGGATATTGGTTTTATTATTATTGTCATTATTGGCATTATTGTCAGTATTTGTCTGTTATTTCTTTTAAAGGTGTGTAATACTGCAGATTATCTACTGTATTAGATATTACTCCTGGATGTTTTGTTTTTCAAGTGACAATTATTTACATGTTGTTCAGAAATCAAGAAACAGTTTTGATTCTTTGATTTAATTTAGGCTTTGTGAAATGAACACATTTTCCCTTTGTCTACCAGAAAACATTCAAGGAATTTCTATTGGCCAAAGGAAAACCTGCAAAAAACCCTTGCAAAACCTGCCAGAAGGAGGATCTGAAGAACAAACAGCCTGACCTCAGTGTTTAGCAAGGTTGTAGATCAGATCATCTTGAGTGTGATCAAATGGCACATACAGAACCACCAAGAGATCAGGCCCAGTCAGCATGGATTTAGGAAAGGCAGGTCCTGCCTGAACAGCCTGATCTCCTTTTATGACCAGATGACCTGCCTGAGGGATGAAAGGCTGTGGGTTTTTTCTACCTGGGCCTCAGCAAAGCCTTTGGTGCTGTCTCCCACAGCATTCTCCTGGAAAAGCTGGCAGCCCACAGCTTGGACAAGTGAACTCTTCACTGGGATGAGAGCTGTCTGGATGGCCAGACCCAGACAGTGGTGAGAATTCGTGTTGCATCCAGTCAGTGGCCAGTCTCTAGTGGTGGTTCCCAGGGCTCAATATTGGGTCCAGTGCTGCTCAGTAATTTTACTGATGATCTGGATAAGGGGATCGAGTATACCCTCAGTAAATTCACAGATGACACACAGCTAGGTAGGAGTGCTGGTTTGGAGGGTAGGAAGGCTCTGCAGAGGAACCTGGACAGGCTGGATAGAGGAAACAAGACCAATGGCATGGAGTTCAAGATGACCAGGTGCTGAATCCTACACTTTGGCCACAATAAACCCCTACAGTGCTTCAGGGGAAGAGTGGCTGAAAAACTGCAGAGGAAAAGGAGCTGGGGGTGCTGGGTGACAGCAGCTGAACATGAGCCCAGGGGTGGCCCAGGAAGGCCAGTGGCACCTGGCCTGGATCAGCAATAGTGTGGCAGCAGGAGCAGGGCAGGGATTGTCCCCCTGTGCTCAGCACTGGTGAGGCCACAGCTCAAATCCTGTGTCCAATTTTGAGCCTCTCACTACAAGAAAGGCATTGAGGGGCTGGAGTGAGTCCAGAGAAGGGCAGCAGAGCTGGGGAAGGGTCTGGAGCACAGGTCTGATGAGCAGCAGCTGAGGGAGCTGGGGGTGTTTGGCCTGGAGAAAGGGAGGCTCTGGAGGGACCTTACTGCTCTCTACAACTGGCTCAAGCTATGCCAGGGTTGGTTCAGGACACCAGGAGGAATTGCTTCATGGAAAGGGTTGTTAAGGAAAGGTTGTTAAACATTGGAATGAGCTTCCCAGGGAGGTGGTGGAGTCACCACACCTGGAGGTGTTCAAGAAACTACTGGATGTGGCACTTGGTGCCATGGTCTGGTTGACAAGTCCAAAGGCTGGACTCAATGATCTCAAAGGTGTTTTCCAATCTAAATGATTCTGTGATTCCATGAAAAATTGAAAATTTAAAAAATACTTTCTTAATGGCACAAATATTCATTTATATCTCATTATTTCTTCTATCAGTCTCAAAACATGGTGTTGGATACATAAGATAATTTTACATTACTTTCTCTTTAAAGGTTTTTGAGAATGTTTCATAGGAGATACTGACTTTTGCGAAGGTAAAAACAATCCATCAGATTTTGGCAAAGATACATGTTTACCCACAGACACAACATGAAGCATGTGGTGTTAAAAAACTTCAATATTATATTTATGCAATAAGATCAATTCCTCCCTAACTCAAATGAGGGAGCTGGGGGTTTAATTTTATTAATTAATTTCAAAAAATTAATTAATTTCAAAAAAATTAGATATTTTCTTTCAAAATTTTTTGTTATAGATTTTTTCAGGGTGAAAGTGTAAATCATAAGACTTACAAGAGGATACATGAATTTACACAAAACCTCTGGACAGTTTCAATAAGAAATTAAATGAAATCTAGTGTCAGTTCACATCATCCTGTGAAGTTTTATGCTAAGACTTTGTATGATAAATTGCAAGAATATGAAATCATACATCTAAGTAATTCCACTGGGAAATTCCCTTTTCCAATTTCTCTAGCTTTTGACCGTATGACTGTATGACTTTAAGAGTCTTTTTGCAAATGATATAGAATAGGAGATATGTTTGGAAGACATTTTCATATGAAAGAAAAGAAGAAGGAGCTCAAATGTCTATAGAAGTCTGTGTGAAATCCCTGCACAAACTGGAAGCACTATCACATCTTCAGGCAATTGTCTTAGGACCACCACACTTCTGTTGTGGAAATTAGATATTTACTTGCAAATGACTCAGGAAGGGAGGTTTCCATAAAAATCATACTCTGAAAAAAAAAACAAAAAAAACCCAAAAAAAAAACAAAAAAAAAAACCACCCCCAAACGAACCCTCCCAAAAAACCTCAACAAACTTGAAATATCTAAAAAACTTGTGAGAAGCAATCTTCAAGATATCATTTCAATGCCATCTGTCTAACTTTCCAATACCTGATTCACGCCAGGTATGAATGAGCTCAGTGGAATGAGTTTAAGGTTTATCACCCAAAAATGGTAGCATTTTCTACACCCTTTGTTCAATCTGATATTTTTATTATTTTCCAGCTGTGAAAGTCTATGAAATCTATCAAATAAGTTTAAATATTATCAATTTCTACTGGGCAGCTGAATGCTATTGCTCAGACAAAGAAGCAAACAAAAAAGATTAAAGAAAAACCACTTATCTTCATTCAAAGATTCAGTATGCTTATTTTGGAAAGCTGAGACCTGTTCCACTTCACTAAGAATATTTTAGTTCACTGAGATTTATGAATACAACTGCTTTCAAAAAAAAAATCACAATTTCATTTTTTCTAAATGCATATGTTGCAGTAAAAATTCTCAATGAAGCCACTTATATCTTTGGGAAAATAAGAATTTGGTAAACAGCCAGAACATGCAGAAGCACCAAATTGTAAGAGTCTGATCCTGTCTCAGTTATTCATGATCAGCTCAGTGTGAATTAATATAATTGCAAAACAAGAATCCAATAAGATGTTCAGTAGTTTTAGTAAGCACTCAGAAACTAGAATTGAACAAACCCTTTTTTTTCCCAGGAATCATTTTAATTTAAAAAAAAAAAAAAAGCAAAATTTTGTTCCATTTTTTATTAGAATATGAAGCTTTGTTGAAGTTTTTTTTAAAATATTAAAGCAAAAATTAATTTCTATTTCCTTTATGGGGTGGACCTTATGTGCACATAAGTATGCTTTAAATTCACTTCTCTTCCATTTTTTCACATTTAGTGTGGTCATTTTTATTGCATATCTTAAAATTATGAAACAAATCAGATGGGAAGAGGCTTCAAGAGCTTTCTAGTCCAGGCCGTGCTCACAGCATTGTTAGGTATGAGATCAGACCAGGCTTCCTGGACTATTTTTTTAAAGACTTACAAGGATGACAACTGCCCAACCTCCCCGGACCCCATTTCACTTCTTTACTACTTGGGCCAGCCTGGAGCTCCAGTGTTTCCTGCCCCCTGTTCCTGATGAGAAATGCTGATGTCCTTGTCCTGGATAGAGGCAGGTGGCTGTTGGGACCCTGAAACAAGCCCAGCTTCCCTGGCACTTTCTCACACAGCCCCTGCTCCCAGCCTGACCATCCTGAGGGTCCTTCTAGACCTACCTTGGTTGACCAAAGTCTGGTTTTTACTGGCAGAGCCAACTGGATGCAGGACTCCAGGAGGAGGGATGCTCCCTTCCCTCAGTTTGAGGGTGGTGGTGCTGCCAATGCAGCCCAGGGAGCTGCAGGTCATGCCCTGGCTTGTGTCCCACTGGAGCCAGCTGGAACCCAGAGCCTTTCCCACAGAGCAGCTCCCCAGCTTGAAGGTCTTTCAGCCCTGGGGCAGGATTGGCATTCCTTGTTCAATTGCATAAGGCCTTTGTGCACTCTTCCCTCTGACTTGGGTTTTTCTCTGAACAGAAATCCTGCCCTTGAATATATCCACTCTTCCTACTGATCCCTCCTGTTTGATGTCATCTGCAAATCTGACCTGTGTCCTCTATGCCACCATCGAGATTGTTGGCAGAATTATTAAACCTGACAGATCCATTCTTGTTCCCTGTTTTGTTGTTGCACTTTTTAAAAAGTGTTTCCTTAAATATTAAAGTGAGAAAAAAATATTCGTTTCTACCCTTATAATGCTTATGGGGTTTTGGCCTTTTTTGTTAATTCCTTTTTCTTTCCTTTTTTTTCACCTTTTGTAGTAAAAGGTGAAAAGTGGAATACATGGTAAAAGGGAAAAAAAACCCTAAAAAAAAATCTTGACTTGAAAAATCAAGTCTCTTTTCCAAAATATTTAGAATGTGAAATACAAGTTGATAGAAGAACCTTGCAAAATAAAAGATATTTTGCATTTTTTTAATAATTTTTAATTACTATCCTTATTTCTTCCAAAATAGCATTGCCCTCTGAAAACTACGTTTAAATTACACAATTTAAAAAAATATACTCTGTTTATACTTACACAGAGTTGATTAAATTGAGCAAGGAACTAGCCACATCCAGAAGAATTGGATACAGTTACTCTGAATCAGTGATTGTGATAAAGACAGAAAATCATAATCTGACTAATGAAACACCCTTGATATATTTGTTGGATGAAAGTTGCTTTACATACTGTACAGATTGCAGACATGGTCCTGTTGTCATTGCCAAAGAATTAGCACAGAATCAAACAATTAGCCAGGCAAGAATGTTACTGAACCATTTGCAACCAGGGAATGTGCAACCAATTATTTTATCTCAGTGTGACAAGAGAAAATTACATTTAAACTGTGTTGCCAATAAACACAGCAACCTTCTCTCTTCCAGGATTGGTGCCTCAAGCAAGACCAGAGTGATTCAGACTGGAAAAGTTTCTGAGCATTTAAAAAATTCATTAATCCTGATTATCTGACATCTCCCCTGATAGATAAAAGCCCTGAAAGGATTCTTTAAACCTCTTCTCTGCCAAAGCTTTACTCTGAACTCTGGAATAACAGAACAGGACAGTGGGGATACCTGAAAAAAATTCCTGGTCTGGTTGTTTGGTGAAAGCAGGGTCCTAGATCAGATTTCCTGTGACCCTGGAAAGACAAGTACAAGTATTTCTGGTGAAGGAGACCACACCAGTTCTCTGTGCAATTTATTCAAATGTTTAATTGTTCTCACCACGAAGATTTATTTCATGTACCTAGTCAGAATTTGCCCCTGTGTCCATAGCCTCTTGTCCCATGCTTCCTTGTGCAGGAAGTATCTTCTTCTTCTCTGCTGCTACTTTTGAGGTATTGAAAGGCTGTGATTAGATCCCTCTCCTGAGTTTTATCTTCCCTAGACTGGATGGCCCCAACTTTTTCAAACTTTTCTCATATGTGTCAAACTTTTCTCATATTTTCACCCATCTTGGTGACTCTTGATTTTGTTGTTTGAATGGAGGGTGGACCAAAACTGAGCACTCTATTTCATGTCTGGCCTAAACAGTCACACCTTATCACCTGCTTAATGTATTCTTACTGATCTATGCAGCAAACACAGAGTTTGCTGCAAGGGTTCATAGCTGACCCATGTTCAGCTTGCTCCTCAAAACCCACTAGGTCTTTTCCAAAATATCTACATCCCAGACATCCATCCCCCAGCTGTTACTGCTGCTTGGGATTATTTCAACCCAGGCTGACATTTCTCTGTTAAACATCATGCATTGAATGGCTTGCAGATCTTTCAGCTTGTCTATATATCCTTGTATGATAGCTCTTCCTTCTGAAATATTTGCTTCTAATCCCAGTTTGGTACCTGCTTACCCAGTTACTGAACAGAAGTCAAGACAAGTCACCATTTCCACTTAGCCAACATGGTTCAGATTAGAAAATCTAAAGAAAAAAAAACAATAAAAGTTTGCAATCAGGAAAATACAACTAAAAAGAAGAAATAACAACTGTACAATATATTTGAAGACACAGAATGAAAGTATATGAAGACTATATGAAGACTTTGGAAGGATCAGACAGAATCTTAGAGCTATGCAATCCATTCTTCTATGTAAACGATAATAGTAAATTAATAATACAGAAAATAGAATAAAGGTACTGTTGAAACATAAAACTCATATTTGTATTCAGTTATAACACTGTTATGGCAATTAGCCCACCTCAGAAAAATATACTTACAGAAAACAGGCAATAAATAGGCCACTAAATTAAAGGGAAGGAGAAATGGAGATGCCATGCCTTCTCCAGGTGGTGAAGAAATGGCTGTAAAAATGCCTCTGGTCTTGGGTATGACTGAAATGTTAATGAGAGTTGGTTGCATTAACTATGCAAGGCTACCACCCATAACTTTGATGATGGAAGATGAAGGAATTCACACCAGAGAAAAGCTCTGAGCTCCTGCCTCTGAGCAGGAGAAGTTCATGGTGCCTGGATCAAATGGATGCTGAAGCAGCTGATGCTCAACAGATGCTGTAACACATTCTGTTTGGAATCTGGAGCTTCAGCACTGCCCTCGGGATGCCCCACAGTCAAAACTGGCTTTTTTTGGTAATTATTTGCATTTTTATCTCTCGATAAATTGGATTCTATGACCTTTACAAGCCAAGAGTATTGTCTCACTGAAATATGGCAGCTAAGTATATAGTCCAGCATACAGGAATTAGAAGTCTAAAATTTAGATAATCTGTTTATACTCCAAAAATCCTTCATCTTTGAAAGTTTCTATCTTCTTCCTCAAATGGCTTTATGAGCTTGCTTTTTTTTTTTGCCTCTTAAAAATAGACAACAAGCTCAGAAATATATATTTTATATATTTAAAAGCTCCAAATTTAAACAAAAAAAAATTAATTGCTTCTCATGAAACATTCAGACTTAAAAGCCGTAAGTGTCAATTTCTTAGACACTTGCATCTCTTCACTAAATTTCTGCAGATGTGTATGGATTTTTTTGTTTATTTGAACATTTTCTCAAACACCTCTAGTACTGTTAAAACTATGCTGAGAAATGTATTTGAAATGACAAGCGTAAACACAGCCAAATTGTTTATAAACTTTGCTTCTGAATTCTCTTCATTGTACATTTCCATTCACTTACTTGGCATTTAATTTCCAGTCAGAGAAAACTTTAATAAGATTCATTCACTTAATTTCTCAGTCTGTCACTGCCTCACTTTGTCTGGCCTCTCAGACACATAAAAAATATTAACAAGAATTTTCTGATTACACAATATAAGTATTGGTCAATTAATTTACCAGTAGTAACCATACCACCCAGAGTTTACCTCTCAAAATTGCAATATTTCATTAGGACAGTTACTACTTCCAGGTTCTCTCTACACAGGTAACTGAATACCTAGCAATTTTCTATGTTAATGTAAATAAATAGATGTACTTTTAAATGTTGTTTTTTTCAGACAGATGTATTACTCATTGGGAACTGTTTTGGCTGGGGATATAGAGGGTCAAACACAATTTCTAGTTTATTAGCTTTACATCAAAATTTATCATGGCAGTGTAAGACAATCCAGGAAAAAAAAAAGAATGCTTAGACTTACTCACCTTAATATTTTTTTTCTCTTTCCTGCCAGAAATTAAGAAAAGGGGAACTCTAGAACCAACAATAATTTGGTAAATATCCTCTACTAATTGATTTCAAAATTTCACGTTACTGCTGCTCTTCTTTTTAATCAGTAAAGAAAAGAGAGTTTTATGGATAATTATCTCTGGGGGAAATTTTGTTATATGATTCAATAAAGAAAGAAAACTACACCACTACAGAAAATATTGTTTGCTAGTCATAAATAAACATTCTAAAAAACCTTTCCTGTACACTTTAGATTTTCTCATATCGCATGACTATAATTTTTATCTTCAGAGAGATACATCAGGGGGTTATATTAGCACAGAATGACAGCCATCCTGGGACTTGGGAAACAAAGATTGTGCTCAACCAAGCCAAAAATATTGTTCACATGAAAATATTCCCAAAGCAATGAACACAAATCCTTGTCTGGAGACGATGTGTAGTACAACAACAGCACACTCTGTGATGAGAAAAGACAAAGTGTTGATCCTCTAAAAATTCCTGCTCAGCAGTTGTAGAGTCAGAAACTATGCTTAAGCTTTCTTTGGTGAAATGAAATGATGGAGAAACTTAAAGGTTCAGAATGTTCCACAATTTAGTAAATAAGCTCTTATGAAAGTTTCCACTTGTGGTTAAGCACTGAGGACAATTCATCCAGAAAGAATGGTGTGATGCCAAGAAAAGGCTGCTCTCAAGGATGTGTCCCTGAGCACCTGAGAGGAGTCACGTGCCAGTAGTGTCTGAGTTGCTGGTGTCAGAGGTGGGGAGGGACACTGAACGATGCTCACATTGTTTTGAGTAAACAAAACAATTATTTCAACAAATGTGAAAGAAATTGAAACACTGGCACAGGGATGGATTAAAAAGTGCAGTGTTTTAGTATTTTAACTTTTCATTTTATTAGAGAAAATCAGAGTGGCCCATCCTGCCAAGATTTATGTAGACCCTTGTGGCATTTGTAGTTAGACTGAGCACACAGCACAATCTGTGGAGAAATAATTTTAATAATTTTTTAAACTTTAATGCTTTTGATAACACACCTTTTAGCGACTTACAGAGACTTACTGATGTTGTAGATAGTGCTGCAACTCAGAAGATCTCTGAGGATTTTCAAATTTTGTGTGTCACAGGTGTGAATAGCAATAAATGAATAATGCAACATCGCTCAGTAGAAAGACTCTGAAGTAATGAGTCAGCTTAATCTAGGAGATGCTGTTCCCTGGTTTCTCTACAGGGAAAGGAAATGACACTAGAAAATGCCAAAGGGCAAAAAAAGGAAACAAATGTGCATGACAGGTCACAGACCCAAGGGCCTGACAGAGTAAGACAGGGAGCTTTGGGCAATGAAGGAGTCTGCACAAGTTTGCAGTGATTAACTGCGACAGTGCCTCCACTTCTGGGCTTGGATGTGTTTTCCTGTTGTTGGTTCTAGGGACATACCCTGTCTGTGTCTGTTCCCATGGCAGGGACAAAGTCTAGCACCTTGACTCCTCTCTTCACACTCTCTGTTCTGCATAAGGGAACTCCACTCTTCCTCCAGGCATGCAGTAGCCACAGTGTGCTATCAGGGGCAGTGGGAAGCCCAGGATCCCAGGCTGAGCAGTGACTCACATGTCCAGATGCCTGAGGAGCTACCTGCCATCAGAAGATGGCGCAGCACTGAGACAGGTTAGAGGCTCAGTGGTTATACTGAAAACAAAACCAAGCTGAATGTTGTGGGCTGATTATACTTACAGCTTAATTTCTAACACATCCAAAAGGCACAATTGTGGCTGAAGCAAACTAGATTTTTGCTGGACAGTTCCTGGCCACAATCCAGACAAGAACATGCACCATTAGGGACCAGTGAATTCCACAGGCATAGGGGGAAAATGTGCACCAGCTTTGCTTCTCTTTGCTGTATGAGGTCCTCTAATAGTATCTGGTATCTTAGCACATGACTGCATGCCCTCCTTTTGTTTCAACACTCTGCTAAGCTGTGACATTATGCTCACATTATTGTAGTATTTTGGACTGAACAAACTACTCACAGAAATTCCTTACATATTAGAGCCACAGAGCAGCATGTGGGGCATTGACTTACAGTTGAACACTATGTACTGGGGACACGTATTCATCCCAGAAAAGAGCAGAATCCCTTGTTTAGGAGTACAACTCCAACCAATGATTCAGATGTAAAGTCTGTTATAGCTCTCAAGAGAGCTAATGCTGGGAAAGTGATTATGATTGAGGACTCTTTTTAGGTTGTGAGCCTATTCCTAAATCATAAATCTAGAACATCCTCATGAAAGGAATCTACATAAGCAACATTAACTACAGTGAGCTGGGGAAAGCAAGGCAGCATGCTCCACAAAAGCCTGAGGAGTCAGCCCTGGAGTCTCATTGTCATAAAGAGATCAGGAAAATAAAGCTCACATCTAGGAATGGAGCCAGAGGAACTGCTTACTGATCTAGGCAAACACACTGAGATCCATTGTTTAAGGACCTGGTTTATCAGCTTGTTAAAAATCCAACAGCTTTTACCAGATTGCAAACTTGGAGCTCAATCCCTGTTGCTGAATAACTTGGCATAGGCTTTGAGGAGAGTGGGAAATATAAATAAATGTTTAAATAAAACCATTGGAAATCCTATACAAGCTGCTTTCATAGAATTCTGCCCTGAGTCTGACATCTCAACGTTGGCCATTACTGACACATACCAAAAATGTCCAGTATTTTCCAAAAGAAGGGAAGTAAGGCAGCTCCTCAGCTTAAAAGAGCTTCCTACTCAGAAAAGCAAATGTCTAAGGGCTGTACAGCTTCCCCCCAGCAGAACTAGTGGCAGCAGGAAAAGGTGAAAAAAACTTTTCCCTCTTATGATCTGATATTCAAATATGATCTTCTTTAGTGTTTTATATGGAATGGAGGCTGAGGTACAAGGAAAACTCTGAGAGGCCATTTCCTTTAACATGCACAAAATTCTCAAGTTCCTTTTCCTTACTGGCATATCTCTCCTGAAAATATAGCAATTGTGTTCATTTTAATGATAAGACAGAAGCCCGGTAAAATAAACTGATTATTTGACTTTACTCTACATAAATGTACATATATATATACCCAGTATACTGGATATACTTCAAAATATAAAAATCATTGCACAAGCTTGACATTATACCAATGTCAGCACACTCCATCTTTCAAATCCCAATACAGGAAAAAAAAAAAATCAGTTATTCATGCACTACATTCAGCATTCAGAAGCTAAGAAATTTTTCTTGAAGTCAGCCATTATATGGCTCTTCTTTATTCAGTTCTCAAGAGGAAAAGAAAGGCCTGTGAGGACAGAAACAATATGTGTTATGCTGTGTTGAAATTTGGAATTCCTTTGTCGTGCTGTATTAAGTGCAACCATGAGGAAAGATGAGGTCAAGGGGAAAAAAATCATGCAGGATTCCACAAGGCCACAGATTCCACTGCAGTGCTGAAGCTCAGACTGTTGCTGGGAAAAAGCTGTTAGACAAATACACAAAGGGCATTTTAAAATCATTTTAATAATAAAATATATGTCAGAACCATACTGAAAACTAGACTTCAGCTCAGTGAACTGTGTTTTCATGCATTATACAATGCCAATTGTCATGCAAATAGCTATGAGATAGAGTTAAATATAATTTAGGAGTACTGTGTTTCACCAAGTGTCAGAAAGCACTTGGTGCATTACAGTCAGAAAAAAATTTATGACAATTAAGGTGAGCAGGTAAAGAAAGGCTGGGGAACAGAAGAGACCACTGAAAGTCCATTTCAAATTATGGGGCAGAGATTGCCTTCAACTCAAAGGTTACTTTCAATTTCAAAAAATTCTCTGGGATTAAAGACACACCTGAATCTTTAAGAACTCTTTAACACTCTAAGGAGAGAAACAGACTATTTGGAGGCTCTTTCCCATAACAAAAAAATATTGAGGCTCATGTTTTTAGGTACAAATTACTTTCTTATCTGGTTAAATGCAATTGAGATTGCATCTTTCAGGATGAAAAATACAGTATGACTTTTCTCCTCAAAGCAGCTGTACCACGATTGTCCAGTCATGCACTACCTGTCTGACATTGTGCTTGGCCTCTGCTTTAGCTTACACCAGCAACTTCTTGTGGTAGAATGTTGTTCTGATTTTTTCAAGTTTTATTAAGTCTTCTGATGTTTGTATTTTTATACAAAACCTTCCTATAAACTTTATGTAAATAACTTATTTTTTTTTTATTTTTTTATAGGAGATGAATAACTTGATGGACTGTTGAGTTGCCCAGTGACATTGAGGAAGTAACACTATAACCCTCCAATGACACTGGCATTTCAGAAAGATATATATATGGAGTCAGATGTTTTAATAAAGAGTTTTTTAGTTTACTTTCAACAGAACTGCCCGTGTCGTTCTTGTGTTGCCCCATAGTGACAGTAGAGGAACCTGGTGGAGGGACTAATTCACTACCCCTTTGGGTGGCATGAACCTGACTGAAGCAGGCCTGGCAGCAGCTTTGCTGTGCTCAACTTTTTCTAAAGATGTTTCAGCAGATCTTTGCCCTTAGATAGGCCTCAAAGATCAGTATTTTTGCTCTACACCTTTGTCTCACTGAAAAGACAAAAAGAGCAGCGGACCTGGGTCCACTAAGAAGTGTGAAGATGCTGGGAAGGATTCTCCTGTCAGATAGTTCCAGTGATGTGAACCTGCCTAATGCCTTCTGCTAGTTTTTCCAGGTCCCAAGATTTCTTTTTCAGTTGATTCAGAGAAGCAGAAATTTGTTGCGAGTTTTTGATAACATAGTAAAACAATGCTATCAGGGCAGTGATCACAGAATCACAGAACATGCAGAATTAGAAGGGAACCATCAGGATCATTGAGTCCAACTCTTGGCCTTGCACAGGGCACCCCGAGAATCATACCATGTGCCCAAGAGCGTTCTCCAAATGTTTCCTGAACTCTGTCAGAACTTGGTGCTGTGACCACTTCTCTGGAGAGCCCGTTCCATGCCCAACCACCCTCTGGGGGAAAAACCTTTTCCTCATATCCAACCTAAACCTCCCCTGACACAGCTTCAGGCCATTCCCTTGGGTCCTGTCACTGTCACCACACAGCAGAGATCAATGTCTGCCCCTCCTCTTCCCCTCATGAGGAAGCTGTGATTGCAGTGGTGTCCCCTCAGTCTCCTCCAGGCTGAACAGACCAAGGGACTTTAGCCCCTCCTCACACGGCTTCCCCTCCTGACCCTTCACCATCCTCATTGCCCTCCTTTGGATGTTCTCTGACAGCTGAATGTCTTTTTTATGTTGTGGTAACCAAAACTGCACCCAAGACTTGAGGTGATCCACACCAGTGCAGAGTAGAGTGGGACGTGATGTGTTAATAAAAATAATAACTGGATGCATACACATCTTGCAGTTCTTCTCCTCCTTCCTCTAAAGAGGCTTCTACAGAACTAAATATATCTCTAAGGACAAGTGCACAGTTTTTTCTGTTTGGTTTGGGAATATTTTTTTTATTATTATTATATTATCCACAGAGTTTATCTAAAAGAAGAGATTCAGAACTAAAGGTCACGACTGAATAGGAAAAAACAAAAGCAACGATACAACTCCTCTCCTTCTTTAATCTCATGGGTCCTAGCAGTCACTAATGGAAAAACACATTCTTGTCTTTTCAGATACCTTTAGAGGCAAATCATTAGAGTCAGATTGTAGTAAGGTAAGGTGTGTGACAGGGTGGGTCTCCTGGCACTTGACAAAGGCTGATGTGGCACATACCAGCCCTGAAGAGAATTTTGGGCTGCTATTTGGGGTATAATAGGCACACAGTGCATTAGGAAAAAGTGTGCAAGAAGTTCCTGTTTGCCTGTAATTCAGGCAAAATTCAGTCTCAACAGAATACTGAGTGAAGCCAGAAACATCTGCTAAAGCTGCCATGGGAACTCTAGTTTGAGAGTGATGTGTGCTGAGACAGAAGAGAAATGGATGTTCAACAGGTGCCTCACGGAGACAAGTGGCTTATTCAACATCTAATAAAAAAAACTTCCTAAAGACAAGTTAAGGACAGGAGATTGCATGATCCCAGAAGCACTTACTTAAAGCAGTTCTAATAGAGCAAAAGGTATTACATAAAGAAGAAATTTCATATGTTGGAGGTCTTAGGGGAACTGGATCAAAAATTCTTAAAGATCACACAGATACGTATTTCAAAGGCAAAGTTCAAGTAAAAACAAAGTCAATTACAGGCTTGAATGACACAAAGGATGGGGTTAGAAACACTCGACATTTTCAGAATTCAGATGATAAAGATGATGTTAGAAAGATTTTGACTCACAGGAAGTCTAAGAACCATCAACATGATGGTAAAAGTTATAGAATAGGGTCAGTCCAAATATCTCAATCAGATAACAAGCTATGGAAGAGTCATTGGAGCCCCTTGTACACAAAAAGTAAAATAAATAAATTTAACAGATCCAGATCTACAATGACATTAGAGGACAGATATATACTGCTGAGTACAGCTTTATTTATAAGAATAGAATATTGTAAAAATTCAGCTTTTTTAAGTTTAAAAGAACACAAGTAAAATATCTAACCTGGAAATGTAATTAGATTGTTAAATGTGGAAATTGTCACAAGCAAAATGAGGAACTGGAACAAAAATCCTCAAAGTGTTGAGGACTGTTCATGTGTAGTTGTATTTGCAGAGACTAGATGTCCAACTTTAATTTAAAATTTTACAATAAAGAAGTAAATGTCTTGACCTAAATACCACCTGAAAATATGCTTGGTTTTCACTTCCAGTATCCTTTAAGATCTAATTTTAACTAAGCCATTAACTGTTATGATAGTTTCTGTCAGACAAAATTGTTTGCTATGTCTTCATTGCTACATAGCATCAGTACTATATAACAATGAATATTAATGTCACAGATTAATAACTATGAAATTATTTAAAGATAGCAATCTTTAAATGCCAGATATTACTACTGTAAGCAAAGGGCAAGAGATATCTCACAGAGAAGTGGGTTGGTAAGTAACAAATGCTGTGGCTTCACTCTCTGATAAAAAGATTGCTGTACAGCCTGTATTTAAAGAAAGCAAATTCCTTCTCACCTTCTTTTTCTGTGAAGAAAATTAAGGAAAAAAAAAAAAGTTTGTGCTACTTCTTTCTCTATTCACAGTCAAGTTGGAAATAAGCAGAATTTTAAGAACACCCGGGCAGTGCATGTTTTATTTCTATTCAGCAGATAAGCCATTCTGTGTGAAAGTTTCACTCTGGAAATTGTTATTACATTCTGCATATGTTACTCTACAGTTTCAGAGGAAAAGATAAACTTATCACCTTAGTTTTTGTTTAATTTTATTCTACATTAGGATGTCTGTATGTCTCCATCCTGCTTCTTCTCTGTAAACAGTTACACTGCATTGAATAAGAAAGGACAGGAAAATAAATACATTTTTCTCTGCCCTTGAAACCACACTTTTAACCTAAAACCACGCTTTTAACCTAAAGGAATCTGGGTGTTTCTACTCTGCCTTGAGCAGCTTTAAAAGTGAGAGTGGAAGGTGACAACATAAACTGCTAAAATAATTCTCTTAGGAACTGCCTTGCTGCAGATGGATTTGATAGTAATGTGTTTGTCAGACTCTAGCACATCAGCTAAGGACAGTCCTGGGTGAGTGTCCTGAGTGCTGGTCATAGCAATTGCACCAGTGAACTGTTTCTCATCTGACCAAATGGCTGTGAATAGGTTTTATTGCTTAATGAAGAGATTATGTTATTAAATACTCTGGCAAGTTTTTCTATTTTTTTTTCTCTTCTCAAACACTGTATTAATGTGAATGGCAAGTATTCACTGTGTCTGAAAAAATGAGGTAATTACAAAGGGCCAAGGCCATATCATAATCTCAAATTGAACAATTCTGTTGCTACAGATTAGATGCCTGGAAATTATGTGATGTTGAGTAAGAAGCAATATCTTTTTCCTCCTGCCCCCTAGTACAAAATATTGAATGAAAAACATTTAATTAAGGCTATTCTCCAGGCTACTGAATTGTTTCCATTAAATGTCCACCTCTCCTGACTTCTGCTCATTTTGGGAAATTAATTGAAAGCAATTATGCCTTAGAACTGTTGTGTCTTTTTGCTTTAATCAGTCGACTCCTATGCAGGTCTCCTACCTCTTAATGATGATATTTTATCTTGCAATCAGTGTATGAGATGTTCTTTATATTGACATGTACTTCAAGCTGTGTCTATTTGTTAGCTTTTTGCAAAGTTAAAGAGCATCCTATTTCAATCTGAACAGACTCTACATAAAGTATAAAAATGTAATGTTAGCATTTTGCAGAAGAACTAGCAGAGGTATTATTTGTCTTTATTTAAACATATTCTTATTTTAGGCTTTTTTTGTGTGCGTGTATATATACATATATACATATATATATAAATAATGTGTATGCAGGTGGAGAGGAGTTGAGTGAGAACATCGTTGTTAACCTCTGTCATCCAGGAAAGGACAAAACACACTGGTAATATGTTATGTTTTGGAGAGGGGTAAT
Organism: Peucedramus taeniatus; assembly: GCA_013400575.1. NCBI lineage: Eukaryota > Metazoa > Chordata > Aves > Passeriformes > Fringillidae > Peucedramus > Peucedramus taeniatus. Next base: position 9,834 of record WBNO01025769.1, on the reverse strand, counting down.
ACCTACAGTTTAGATCTGGTTATTTAAAAATGACAGAGATCCTACTTCTAGTTACTTCTCACTTACTTCAGATACCAATTTTTCCCCCCAAACTGAATAACAACCACATCAGCATTGGATTTTAATATCTTTATATATTAACATATCGCATCTCAGAACCAAGGCACCTTTCACAGAAAGGTCCTTGGAGAAAAGGAATATTTCCCTTGGCAAATTATTAAGTGTCACATCTTTAAGCACACGTAGTCTTAATGACTGCACAGGAATCTCTGAGTTGTACATTTAGATTCAAAATAAAGATGCTCTGAAAGTAAGTAATCTTATCAGGCTAGTATCTGAAAGCCCCAGGTGCTCTACCAAGCCTTACCTTTACTTATATTATAGTATTTTTTAGTTGTAAGAACTGAAAAAAATCCCTTTCAAAATATAAAGCCAAAATGGGTGTTCAAAAATATCAGAAAGATTCTAAATTGCAGTGAGACAGGACAATAGACCTGGCAGTTGAGAACTGTCTCAGATGTTTTAACTGTAGTGCCTAAAAATCACTCAAGTGCAATACCCTATTTTTTATAATGAAAAGAGATCACTACACTGTGAAAAATATACCAGATTTAACACTCTAAAGGATTTAAGGATAGATAAAACACCAGATGAAAGTTTACTGGAGGCAAGCTGAATGTCCATCCCAAGTACAAATATATGCATAAACCATTATAAGATGAATACTGCCTTTGTGATTTGATGCACATCCCAGTTTAACCTTTGCTTAATTTTTGCAGTATATTTAAGTACATTGCTGAATCAGTGCCTCAAGTGGAATAATTACATTGATGGCATTGTATCAGCTGGAAGCCTGGAGGTTTGGTCTTCCCCAACACTACCCTTTGAAGCAATTGTACAGGCTTGTTTTTGCTAAGGTACCCAGACCCAGGGGATTTGAGAATATAGCAGGTATTTCCCATCCCTACCTGATTGTTCATATAAGATTCTCAAAAGAGCATCTGAGAGAAAAAGTCCCTTCTAGCATTTTGATGGACATGTAGCCTCTAAGAGAAAATTTGGCTGCTGGATCTGATATCAAATGGCTGCATTTAACTTACTCTGAGAGAAATTGAAGTATTTGAAGCCTTCTGTTTCTCTTTAAATCAAGTGCACACTCACACAGAGGACTCTGTGGCCTCTCACCTGCACTACAGCCAGTTGCTGTCCCTGGAGCTGCACATCTGCAGCAGCTGGCCTGGGCCCCACAGTCCCTTCAGCCTCATGCCTCTCTTGCAGACTGGCACTTGGCATAACCTCAGACCCCTCAGCCAGGCTGGCTTGCTGCTCATCTGTGGTCATGCACACAAATCACTAAAAAAGAGTGCACATGCAGTTAAAACAATTAGAAATGGGATTCAGTGAGAGGATAGGATATACTGTGCTGTCAGTAACGTGTTTGGGCATCACTAGTTCCTTTTAATTTCCTTTCCCTTTTATTTTCTCATATTTGTGCCTCTTGTCCCTACTTAGCTCCTTCCCCCAAACAATCCTTAAAACCTGCCATAAAAGGTTTTACAAGATCCCAAAATGCTTTTCCATCCTGGATCCCATAGGCAGGAGACTACTTTAGTTTACACGATGGTGCAAAGAGAGTTTATCTCACTGATTCCTATTTGTAGGTTATAAACCAGGTTCAGCAGTCCTGTCCTTCTTCTTTGATACTTCTAGGGACAGCTGATTCAGTGTTCTGTAATTTTCACTGATGAGGCTACTACAAGTCCTCCATCTGTCACTGTCCCCCTGGTCCTTGTGGGGCCTCTCTGATCTGCACAGTCTTTCCTTAGAAAACCTAAGAGTCATGCTCCTTCTCTTCAGTTTCCTTTACCTTTCCTTCAGTTTTGGGTCTGGTGGTGGAAGGACTCGTACCACAGGCAAATCTTTGCACTTCCTATTTTCATCCATGTGTTACAGTCAGGACTATAATTTCTAAAACATTTTATGGGGTGAGTGGAAGGATGTGACCTCAGAAGACACCTCCATGCTACTTAAAGATGAAGATACTGCTTAGCTGATGTTTATGCTCTGCCTTTTGTAGCTGGGGACATGCTTTGCTCTGTCCACTGTACATAGGAGGTGTTTTAGGGACCTGTGTTAGGCAACAGTTAGTAGTGCACATGTACTTACTCCCAGTCTACACCAGTAAATTATCACCACAGAAGAGATTGGTAAAAGATACAAGATTCTGAGAAAAGCAAATAGTTTTACAATAATAGCATGTTTTGGTCACTGGCCTTGCCTAATATCAGGTATTTTGCCTTCTGTTTGACATCAGTTACATTTCCTAAATACCCTCAATCTGGGCACACATATTGTGAGCACCACTTGTGAACTTCAGGAAGGATTTAGGTCAGAGATTAATGTACTTTTGGAAGAAAAGTCATGTTAATCCTTGTGGTATTGTCTATTGATAATATGTTAATCCTCACAGTATTGTCTGTGGATAATTTAAAGCAGCCAAGGAAAATGAATAAATTTTGCTCTAGGGAGAAAAGCATATAACAACAGCTTCTTTTGTCAGCCACCGACCTACCGGGCTGATGCTGCAACTGTAGAAAACAAAAATTATTCTCACTGACCTAGAATCTGAAGACAAGTTTGCTAGTTAAGACAAAGAACCATAGGGGAAAAAAAACCATCCTGCAAGGTATGGTTTAGTGATATGCTGTTGCATGTGCACACATGTGTTTAATGCTCTCCAGCAGAGGAGAGAAAACATACCTTCCATTTCCCTTTTGAGATGGGAACAGGATCACAATGCTACCAGTAAAAAAAATGCTCTAAGAGTATTTAAGGGGAATATTTGAAGAGATCTGTTGTGTGATAGAATACAAAGGATTTTTTCACTAGATACAATACAACAAAGCATTTTTAAAGCTTTCACTTTTAATTCTATAGAGAATTAAATTATATTCTTTTTGATTTTTTTTTTTTTTAAGCAATAGAGAATGTGCTGCATAGACATAGAAGGGAAAAGCACCTGGTCTGCACTGTTTTCTTTTCCACATTTTCATGGGTAAGACCTTAGAAACTGGGAGCTGTTGGACTGCGAGAGAAACCAGATCTACAAAAGAAAACTGTGGCTTTTAAGCACTTTCTAAATACAACCTGAAAGTCACAGACTACAATGCTAATGATATTCCAACGCAATTCTAATGATAACTAATGCTGTGGTGGTTCTTATTGAGTACTCTTTACCTCTGCAGTTGCTAATATAACAGGAAGATATTTGAGAAGCTAAGGCAACAGAATCACTGCAAGCTTCTGTAATGCAGAGAGCAGCTGAGAGCCACCAAGAAACCATCAGCAATAACACCATCATATTCTAGAGATGAGGAAGGGTTGACAATGCAGCATTAAGCCATGTGATAACTATTCTGTCATGTTATGTAATAGTCCTTTGAAGTTGCTGGCATTAGAGCACCAAGTTTACCTTTACAGACTTTAAGTATTCATCCATACAAGTGCGAGGTTTTCAGCTTCAACCTGCACAGCTTCATAGACAGACTGGAAGAACCTGACTTGGGCTTACTGAAAACTACTTTAAGTTGTGACAATCTATCCTAGAAGAAAAAAAATGGTTTTTTGCACCAGTTTGTTAGTAGAAAAAACCCCACGTTTTGAACATTTACCTGAACTGATAATTTATCCTTTTTTTAGTAGTGTGTGTGCACATGTACAAGTTTACCCCAAACTGAGGGGTATTTGTATTATTAATAGACGGTATTAGCACAGTTTTTCCTGGTTTTTATACCTACATTGCATTGTTTTTAAAACCACATTTACCATTAAATGTAAATAATACACTTTTTAAAAAATTTGAGCTTTAAAAAAGTAAATGATTCATCCACCTCATAAATCTCTACTTTAACCCAACAAGAAGTAGGGCTTAGATGTTTGCTTTAAGAATCAACACAGGATATCTACAGATCATTTTTTTATGGTTGTAATCAACTCTGATTCAATGTGAAGTAGACATCTTCAAAGACTTCAGTTGCTCTCAGTGTAATAGTTAAATGCAATTATTTTCCAGTAGATACAAGCTGCCAAGTTCACTCTTAAGAGGCTATGTATGTCCCAAATAAAAGCTGCTAAAGGGAGCCTTTCCTCTCTGCTGCTGCACTGTTCTGAGATTCCTAAATGAACCAACACACCACAAAAGGTTCTTCAGTCAGTGTTAGCACATGTAGCCCAGGGCACCCAAGTAGATTAATTCTTAGAATTCTAGTCAGAGGTCAAAACCAGCTGAAGACCACTTCAGCTTTGAAACTCATTATGTATGATCTTTCAAGCAACTGTCCATAGTGAGGAGGGTTTCCTAGTCTCAGCCACTACCACAGCTGATGAAAACAAAAGGAACAATATCTGACTTGAACTGCATTCTTTTACACAGAGCCTGCAGTGGAGTTGCTGCTCTGCCACCTCTTGTAAACATAACTGTGAGCACCATCAAAAGTGATCAATGGCATGAATACAGAGTAATAAAAAGAAAGAAGAAGCAGTACAAAACCTCATCCATTTTACAACAATCTAACATTTCTGACTGCCAGGGATCGATTCTTGGTTGTCACATTAACACAGGACAACATGTATCAGCTAACTCATTTCCAGTTTTCTGATATTAAAACCCGGAATGCTTCCTTGGAATCTATTAGTAAATCTGGCTACAGTGAGCCAAAAAGGCTCAGCTGAAAAATTTTACTGGAATTAGATTTTTGAAACTGTGGGGCATAAGGTATTCTCTTCCTCTTGAATTCCCAGTTTAATTACATTATACCAGGCATGCTGACAACAGAAAAAGCATCTTTTCAATAAACGCTTTTAATCCGTACAAAAAGAGCAGCTGTGGAGAGCTCTGTGGGGCCATAGCCTTTCACATAGTCTTTTAAGGTTACTCCTGTTCATTAGAAAAAAACACCCATGAATAATTAAGGAAAAATGGAAAGAGAATCTAGCCTTCCTGTATCCTAGCTGAACACACCAATGCTTTTTGTTGGCGTGTAGTAACCACTGCCTACTGCAATGGATATTTTAGAAATCTGAGTATGTACTTCTGTCATTTGTTGAGTCAGACAGCCAGAATAGATTTTTAAGTTTAGTTTTGACAAAAACTAAACTAACTTCATCAGTTTGTCAGGCAACTATACTTATTCAGTCTTATTTAGGCTGATTTTCATCAGGAGAGCTCTCTGTGCTTTGCCAAAATGAGAAAGCAAATCATCAAGTGCAAAAATGAATATGGGAAATGGGATTTTTTTTTCCTCTTTAAGCAGGGGCATTAGACATTAAGACTGGAGTAGGGAAAGTATAGATTATAACATCTCCCCTGTACTTCTCAGTCAGAGTTACTCTCAAGTGCAGGGGACAAGGACCCTTCCTCTCTTTAAGTAGCAAATTGACTTAATCAAAGCTCCACAGAGGCAGACCAGAGCAACTCAATTTAGCAAATTTATCACTCAGAAAGTGGACTATATTGTCCCAAACTGTTTCTTTTGCTTGCAAAAGGACTACATTTTCTAGACTATGCTATTAGAAATCTGTGGTGTAGAAGTGTTTCAGAAGAGTGGAAGTTGCTAATGCAAGTTAGGCTGAGTTTACAGATCCTTTACATCTGGAGAACAGAAATGTCAATCTGTGGCACCAACAGGCATCAGCATGACGTGCAACATTCTGGTACCACAAGGGAGGAAGTGACTTTTGGCAGTCATCCTGATGCATTTGAGTTTTCTATAAAATTTCTACATACATCAGTTTCTGCTTCTGCACGAGCCTGGAAATATGATTCAGCCTTTACAGATGATGACATGTCCCAGTCTAGTTCATTCTCAATTCATTTTGAGTTTGCTAAATTAAGTTTTCCCTCTGCAGCCCCTGCAGAGCTCAGTTCAGGAAGATTTTTCCACTTGTTCCTCTTACAAAAGCAGAAAAAGCAGGAAGTGTGTCTATTTACCTGGTTTTTAAGCTTCATTTGATCACCTCTCTGTTACAGAAAATAAATCCTTGACATTATATATTAATGGCAGAACAGCTAGTGATGTGAGGCAGGAACTTTATTCTGTTATTTTTTATTTTTCTTTTTTTTATTTTGAATAAATATTTTAGCCCTCAATCAAAACCTTTTTGTGTTGACAGATGGACCTGATTTTTCCCCAGTTCACAGCAGGTTAAATGAGGTGATAAAATTATTATACACTAAGTGAGAAGAGTGCCGATTAGATTGAAAGGAGACTTAATCACATAATTTCTGAAGAGGTAGTTCCCTTGATGTAGCACCTGTGGAGGGGGTCTCCTTTCCTCTTCTCTTTTTAGGCTTCTTTAGATTTTTTCATATTGGTTAATATTAAGGTTTTAAAATCAAGTAATTTGAGATTTTTTTACCTCTTTGACTGAGCTCATATTTAATTAAAACCTGCTCAAAAACTAAGACTTTGCATGATTTACCCTCACTGAATGCTAGCTTAGACTTTTTTAAAGCAGCAGGCATTGCTTAAAGGTGTACATTTAGTTTTGCTCTTTTCTATCAGAAAGTAGTATAGAATACTTCCTTGACTTAGAAAGATGGATTAAAAAATAGGTGCATCTTACTGTGATTCTGGAATAAAAGTCTGCTTTGCTCTAGGATACTAGAATACACATGAGAGAGCACTTTCTTGTAATAAAAGCTGGCAGCTGAGCTTTCATTACCTAGTCACAAAAAATGACATCTGGACTGAGACAAAGTCAGACACATAGATGAAAAGAAGTTAAAAATCACTAGATCAGAGATAAAAATTGAGGTGAAACTGTGACCAAGAGGTGACAAATGCCAAAGACAAGGGGAGTAAATTTTCCTGCCAAGGGATATAACCCTGAATAACAAAGAATTCAGAATTCTAAGGCCTACAGATAATCTGTTTTCTGTATGAGATTAATCACAAATTTATCTGTGTCAAAATGGATAAAAATATGTGCATCCAAGTCTCAGAGCTCCTGCAGCTGCACAATGGAGTTCTGCAGTGCCCAGGGGTAACTTTCAGGCCAATATTGCTCGAGGCTAAAATGAAATTAGCAGAAAGGGCCTGATAGATCTCCTCCTAAAATAAAGTGGAAGCTTTCCATCCACATTTATGAGAGCTAGATTAGGTCTGATATTTATTTCTGAGATCCAGTACACTGACCATCCTCAATATGGCCCTTTTGGTACAAATCCAATTCATACCTGGGCTTTTAATTTACAGATGACATGACTCCAAAAGCTACCATGAAAAAAGGGTTTCTTCCCTTGTTTTTCTATCCAGCCTTATGGGTCCTAGGTATAAATTGATTAAATAATTCAGACATTAATATTCTGTATCCTCTTTGTCTTTTTCTCTGTCAAATATTGTAGAAATTTATTTTGCAAAGAGGTGTATAATAATAAATTTAAACATTGCACCTTTTAAACTGAATCCCACAGTGAGTAATGTGGTTTGAGATAAAATACAAAGAAGGTTGGGGATTAGAGGGAATCATTCTGGATTTATAAGCACACATTTTAACATGTAACTATAAGTATCAGACCACCCAACAGTTGTATTTATTGCTGGATTTTTTTTATCTAATTTTGAAAACACATTAGCACTTTATGGAGGGAAGAGGCTTGCACAACGTTACACAAATTATTAATGTTTGTGAGGGGTGCTATTGTACAAAGGCCTTGTGTGTATCACCTCTATTCACATGAATTAATATTTTACATACAATAGTAGCCTCTTAACATCTATCCCAATGAATGCTGGAAAGGGAGCAGATTGCAACTCTTGAGTTTAATGTTTTATTTTAAGGTCTAGTAAAACATTTCTAATGTATTTTTAAAACTCATTGGTATTCTCCTCCTCACAATCAGTGAAACAGTCTGTTGCTAATGTGGAATGAAGTACTGTTTTACCTGCAAAAAAGATGTTATTGCTTTAAACAGGCTTGGCCAAATCAGCTTCTTAAATCTTAACTGTGCAAGGCAAAAGGCTGAAAGATAGTTTATCACTGTCTGCAACAGGTGTGCTACCAGCCAATTTCATTGGTGTTGAGCTGGCATTCAAGAATTATCTGCAATAATGGAAAGAGATTCTTACTTAATTTGTAGTCCAACTAATTGTTTCATGGTTTATGAGCTCAGCATTTTAACAAACAGGAACAAAGCCAAATTCTGTTCAGAAACTACCTGCTTGAAAATAGATAATGTAAGGGCTTCAACATTCAGTTTTCTGTTTAATTAAAAACAGGATCATTATTTCTAATATCCCAATTAAACCCTTTTCTGCTTAAAATCTTGGGGTGGAAAAAAGTTGCAAAAATAATGTTTAGAAAACATTAGCAGCTAACTGCAAATCTTAGTGTGAAAATGTCTGCTTTCTACAAAGAACTAGAGACAAAATGATGCCTTTCAGGAGATCAGAAAGGAGGTGTACTTAAAATAAAATTGGGCCAGTTTCATTGAGTTATTCACCCAAAGCCTTGAGTGATTGTTTCTAATATCATGTTGCAGGGTCTTTCATCTGCCAGTGAATGCTCTGCTGCATTCAATCACCATAATTCAGGTTGACTCAAATGCAGTTGCCAGGTTCAGAACCTGGAACATCCTCTTGAAAGGCAGGGGTTTATTTTTCTTCTATTTTTAACTGCCATCCAAAAAATGACAAAGGTAGCTACTTCACTTAAATTCTTGTCCAGAAATGTAAGGACAAACACAGTAATGAAGGGATCAGGAGGTACATGTGTGATCAGTTCAGAATGATCCACTTATTTGCTATAGAAAGAATGAACCTGAAAGAGGCTTACAAGTTTCTCTGGAAAGCTCAGGATAACAAAGAGGCCAAAGCACAGAAGTAAGGAAGGGTGTGTGCAGTTATGACTGCCTTTTGTGAAAGTCTTTCAGCAAAGCTAATGGTATAAAGAAAAGAGAGAACCTACAAGTGTAACTGCACTTTGTGATTCAGAGTTCACCTCTTGTGGAAAGAGAACATTCCTGATTCACACCTTCTCAAAACAGAAGTAAATAAGACTATATTAGTGAGGATTACAACACAGGCTTGTGTCTCATACTTCCACCAAGACAAAGTCCTTCAAAAGACAATAAATACAAGTTTATTAAGGGAAATTCTCTGGGGGAAAAAAGTTAGTATGGCTGTTAGAAAGCTAAACACAAAAACCATATTTCAATATTGCAAAGGTGATTAGGTTAATGACATTTAGAAGGAATACCGCTAACATTATTTCTTAGCTTAGGAAATTAAGACACAGATGATTTGCTTATTTGCATATAAATTACATTAAACATTGTTTAACCAAGACTTTTGGCCCCATAGAACAGGAAATTGAATTAAAGGGGCTTTTTGTGGGTTTGGGGGTTTTTAAACATAGAGGAATAAATCTCTGGAGGTTTTGTTGTTGTATTTGTAGATGACAACTTGGATTTTATTAGAAGCCTGAAGATTCAATATCAGTAAGACACAAAATTATGAGAATTATTAACTCAGGTCCTCTGTCTCAAGTTGTTCACTTTGGATGTCTGTATCTTTCCACAAGCATCCTTTGCTGCTTGAGCCACACAAAGGTGGGTGAGAGAAACTGTGAATTAAAGGCAGACTTCCCTATGAGAGGATGAGACACCCTGAATGTGGAGGTGGTCCTTATTAAATAAACTCAAATTAAGCTTGAAAGGACTGAATACACAAAATGGAATAAATGGGGCTCTCAATTTGCCTTTTGTCTGGGAGTTAGCCAATGGCAATGGTAAATGCCTACACACATCTCTCTAGGGAGGGTATTTATATTTAT
>WBNO01025767.1:0-13775 GCA_013400575.1 Peucedramus taeniatus | reverse complement strand
AATTTCTCTGTTGATTTAAGTAGATATTTTGAGACCCAGTCCTAGGCTTCAAAGCCTACCTTCAAGACCATGTACACTGTGGGGAGTACTTGGGAGGATTTCATTGTGAAAATGGAATCCAAACATTTACAAATTATCTGTTTCAAAACAGTCACCTAAATGTATCCAGTTAATAAACTGTCAGCATTTTTTTTTTTGCATCTAATAATTTTCTTCACTTAGGTCTTGGTGTCTTTTTTTCATCAGAAACCACATCCTAGAACCGTCTCTTTGTAGATTGTGGAAAGAATGGAAATCTCTTTTGAATATAAAAACCTCCTTGACTAGGCTGCCCATCCAGCAAGTCCAGCACACAGGGGAATTTCCTTCTCTGCTTGAAGAGATATAAAATCAGAAGGATGCAGGAAATTGGGCTCTCTGCCCCCTCTCCCCCTTTTTTTTTCTTTTTTTTTTCAGAAGATGCACCAGCCTGAAATGTGGGAATAAAAATGCATCTGCATCATCCAGTAAATCAGAGTGTGATCATCAGAAGGTATGTGCCCATTTATTCACTTATTGTTCATCATCTGTCTGGGATGGAGAATTGCCCAAGTATGTCAGCGTTTAATATTACATAGTAGATAAAGAAATAATAATTTAGTGTTGACTGTCCATGTATCAATGTTTTTGGCTATGCTCAACTATGGAATATTTTGTCTTAATTTTAGCTTTTCTAGTAAATAAATAAAGGTGGGTGTTTACTCGTAGGTACTTAAACATATGAGCTACTGTTCCTACACCTCCATTGTTTTTACTGCCTTGTACTTCAGTGGCTATATGCTACCATCTGATTTGGTCTTTTTTTTTCCCCCTCTATCATTGGAAAACAGCTTTGAGAAAAATTAGATGCATCTGGAAACATTCAAAAAGTCAAAATTCAGACACAAAGATGAGGGTTAAGTACTAGGGCATTTCAGGTTCCAGGATAAAGCAAGTAATACAGGGGGTTTAAAAATTTCAGTTTTGGATTCAAATGCCTAAATTCCATTTCATGCCCACATTAGGCACCTAAATCTTGTTTTTTCTAAACAAATAATAAGGGTTTTTTAGCAATTATTCTTTATAGATGTACTCAAGTTCCTAGTATTGTAATTCTCTGTAAAATTGAACACAAAAATAAAGAAATGTTTAAGAAAAGTAAAATCCCTTTTAGGAAAGCATCAAAATGCCAAAGCACAATCTAGACCCCCAAAATATCTTAATATCTGTAATTTCTGGTGCATGAAGAACTGGACCCACTTAACTACTGCTTCATTTAGACTTTCAGAAAGATGTAGTGTTCTAATAAAAATACACACACTGCTCATAGTGACTTGCACTAAAATGGGGCTCATGTAGCCCAGCTGCTGCCTGAGACACACTTCTCTCCCCCTAAGGAAATGTGGATACCTAAACCCAGAACAGAGGATGAAGCTTGGCTGCTATAGACTAGCACTTATTCCCCTCAGGGAAAGTATTAGCTAACTCCTGGATATGAGCTGTGGCAAGAAGCAGAGGTGTGAGAAATCACAGGACGACAGCGGAAACCCACAGCAGAGGAGACCGAGTGATCAAAGAGGAGTTCTCACAAATCTGTGAGTCCAGCCCTGCATTCTGTGCTGAACAGGAACACTGTGCTGAAAGCTCCTGGTGAATTAGGACAAGTGGTATTGGAACAACAGACACAAATAATTAGCAATTTTGTTGTGTACTGCGCTATTAAAATATGATTCAAGCAATGGAAGCCTGTTCAAACCAGTGTGTCAGGGTCAGAATTACCTGCATCTATTCCACTCCAGAGAAGTGGGAGAGAAACTTGGGAGAGAAAAGAATGGAAAAGAGCAGCTGTAAGGAAAGATTTAAAATGGAGGGTTTAAAATGAATACAGCTATTTAAGCTTTTTTTTTTCATTGAAAAAGTTTAATAAAAAATAGAGCGCTAGCTGAACAACCTGTGATTGAGCTGAAGCTCTTACTTGTATTTTAGATGTCATGCTATCAAAAAAAGGAAGTTAGAGTAATTTGTCTGAACCACCTAACAATGCTGCTTTGAAGTACAAATTTGACTAAGATAAGTAAGAAAATTAGTCTCCTAAAACATGAAGTCTCCCTAGAGGAAATAGGGCACCGAAGATCAGTCTTGATTTCCAATGGCAGATAACTGTTTGATGAGTAGTACAGAAGGCTGTTGATAGCCAATAGAAAAAAAGAAATCTATTTTTGTTTGTTTGTTCAAGTGAAACTTATTATTTAGAGGCAATGGTTTTGCAGTAAATAAATCTGTTTCTATGTAAATGTAAAGACCAGCCATTGCAGCAATTCTTCGCAGAGCATGATTTGGCAGGGGTTGTTTTGCTTCTGGTTGTTGTTTTGTTTTATTTTTCTAGGAGTCCCAAAGGAATCTAAATACAGATATAATCAAAAATTGTTTCCTTTCCGTTTGGTGAATTGACATGCTGCAAACAATTTATGAAAGAAAAAAGGCAGTTTAACTTTAAAATGTAAACTAGTGAATCCAGTGAAACCTGATTGAAAGAAGGATGAAAAGAAGCATGGAGTTCCATTAGTAACAGTAAAGCACATTATGGGGGGAAGAACAGAATACTCTTATGCTGATTAGAAAAAGTGTGTACCAATAATACTAGATATTTACTACTAGATATAATACTACTATAATAATACTAGAATATTAACAGGCTGATTAATACAGCTATTTAAGCTATTTGTACAAAGTTATTGTACAAATTGTAATTTGCTTTGTACAAAGGTATTAGTGGCTTTCTCCTGCAACACCTTGTTGCCTGAGCATGGTTTCAGTCAGCTGAGACTGTGCAATCCCTTCCAGGGGGCTGGAGGCACGGACTGCTCTTCTCTCTCCTGGTGCTCTCAACAGGTCATGCTTCTGAACTCCAGACTGACAGGTTCAAATGCTGTGTCAAAAGGGTAGCAGGATGAAGGGTCTGTTTGTTCCTTTTTGTATTTGGGAAAGCAAAACAGGAAAATGAATAGTTTTATGAAGAAGGCAAAAATAAATGACCCTTTCCCACCAAAGCACAGTAATGAGAGTGAGTTGTAATGAAAAACGGGAGCTGGAAAGAAATTTTTTCCCTGTTTGGCCAGCCTTCTCACATGGAAGTCCTTTCCCTAAAGAAATATTGCTCAATTTCTCCATATTTTACATTCCCAGAGAATCTCTTTTAGAGAGAGGGGACCTACTCTCTGTGCAGTATAATGTCAGGGCCTAAGGGCACTGGAGCTCATGGCCCAGGGCACTCTATTGCTCTAAGATATGGAGTGAGAAAACCCTACATCCATCCTTTCCTGTACTTGGGAAACTTATTACTGGCTTCCTTATCATATCCAGACCCAGTAATGGCCATACAAGAATAATAATCCTGGTGAATACTGTGCAGTAGAAGCTAGACTAACCCTTTTACAAAAGCAAATCATGAGGCAACAATTCATCAGATTTGCTTGTGCTTGAGCAGTAGCAGGCAGCTTTTTCCAACTTTATACTATTTCAGCTTTTATATATATATATATTTTTTTTTTAATCTCTGACCAGAACAAGAAGGGATAAACTATTGTCTGCAGAAGTTATCTGGATGTGAACAGTGGCACATAGACTTAAAGTATAAAAGTAGGAATGGAACAGAACGTGCCCAGAGCAGATCCTAAGTCTTCTCAGGAAAAAAAAAAAAAATGTCCTATGAAATTGCTTTTATGCTTTTTTTGAAATTGCTTTTTAAAAAATTGCTTTTATGGCCATATGTATAGTAGATAAGATTATGCCATTTCTGATACTTCCACCAAATAATTTCTTAACAATTACATTTTTTTAAATAACTTTGGAAATTACCTACAACTTATTATAATATTTTAAATTAACATAATTACAATCCTTTGGAGAGAATCTGTATGTAGTTAAGTTGGTCTGGGCTTTTTTTGCCTAAAAAGAATTATTAATCTTTTCTCTTTCAATAATATGTAATAAAAACAGAAAACAGAAAAAAGTCAATTTCAACTACACTGCTACAATTACTAATGACCCAGTTTCATTGCAAGATGCAAAAATATCTGGAAAGTCTATTTTATGTTCAATATGGCTTCTGTCATTCTTAGAAGATACAGCCATATCTGATAAAAATATTGTATTTAAATGTAAGTAGGCTTGATTCAGTTCCACTAGCAAAACTAGGAAAAAGCAAAAAGGACCAAGTTAACGTGAAAAATTGCTTACCTGACAGAAATGAAGACTTTTGTAGTATGTCAGGTCACCATTGTTTTGAGCCATTGGCAGTAACTAGTGTTTTCAAACACAATGTAAATTAATCCTGCTCCAAATTTAGAAATCGGTATAATGCAGGTCAGGTGCAGATTTCTTCTGTCTGTTTCCTGACCAACCTACAAAGAGAAGGGCAGGGCCTTGAATGAGTCTGTAAAGGCAATGTTCTATTGGCCAGGACACCCCATGTGCTGCCACACATTGCTCCAGGTAAGCATACCTGAGAAATCAACTGACTTTTGGAAAAAGTGTCTATTCTGGAACTGCTACTATAAGTTTTTAAATTAATTTTTAGCTTAGGAAAAAGTAGGTGGCTTAGAAATGCAGTTTTGCTGTCAAAAACTAGGTGAGCACAGAATAATTCATCATAGGTACAGCCTTTCTGTGTATTATAATTTTAGTAAAGTAAGCGGTAATTAAACATTAAAATTCCAAAAGCTATCTCATTTACAAATTTAGGTCTGGCGTATGGTTTGGAAGTGACAAGACAACGTATATCTACAGAACCAGTGCAGATTGTTCCATCTGAGGCTTCACTGCCATCCCCTGTAGCATGGTAGGCTTGGCTGTGTAGGTATTCTTAATATTCTGTTTAGCTGTTCACAGAGAGTACAAAGAAACAGAATTCTTACACAAAGTCCTTATTCTGAAGTCCTTTTTAGAAATATAACTAATCAATTCCTAGTATTAATTACAGATACATGAATATATGTATTATTTCATATCAACTCCATTCTCAATATCATACTGAACAATGTGAAAATGAAGTTAGGTCATAGTTCTTTGAAAGGATAAATTAGGAGCAGTTTCAAGAGGGCAATTATTGTATCTAACAGTAATAGCCATTTTTTTTTAATATCCATGCTGATATTGAAATACAAAACTCAGGTTATTCAAATGAGAGTAATGGACTAAATGTAGAGAACTCTGACCCTTTAGGAATGGTAATTAAAATGAAGTACCAAAAGAAATTATCACATAAAGGTTTGGTTTATAAGTCTTGCTACAGACTGATATTTCAGTTCTTTGCATGCTCCATCCTTTCAAACAATATTTGTGTTGGCACTCCATTGTCCTTTCCCACACGGCCCCACTAGGGTTTTTGAGAACTGATGCTATTTGGAAAGATTTTTTTCTTTAAATATCTTCCCTAAAACAAAGTTTGTAACATAAGGGAAGACCAAGCCAAGAAAACTAATGTAGTTAGGAAAGAAAGCAGGGTATCCACAGCCAGTACACCCCGGCTATGGTACATGAGCCACTTTAGCATTTGAGAGATTTTGTGGATTTGAGCAGCTCAAGTGGAACAACCCTGTATTATGGGACTGTGAAAAAAAGGAGAAATGCATTCTGGTGCACCTTTCCCAACTCTAGGTGCTTAACTATCAGAGGGAAAGTATGAGCAATAATTTAAAAAGATCATTTTGACTATACACATTACACAGACAGGAGAATATTAGAATAAAGAAAATTCTGACCCCATGGAAATCACTAAATAAATGTTTCCTTCACAGGGAAACATCTTCTACTTATTGCTTTGAGCATTAGATCTTTTTTAAAATCAAGCTTTTATTCTGGTTGCAAAGGAAAAAAATTAATATGAGAAGGTTTATCCATCAAAAAACTGCCAGTGATATCACTACTACTCTGTCGTCCTCAACAGAATTATTTTCATTATGTTCTTTGCAAGCATGGAGAATGAATTATAAGACCATCTGTTATTGTGTTAGTACTACACCTGCTTAGCTGTCTTCTGGTGTACAATCTAAAAAATTAAATGTCATCATTGGTATTGCAAATGCCACAGCAAAAATAACAACAATCTGAAATGAAGGTTGTGCTGAAGCTTTAATCTACAAGTATAACACAGAGTTTTTTTCTGGAAACTGACTGGGAATGTTTCTCAGCTAGAGACCTCAGACCTTGTTCTAAAACCTCTAGCCATTCAAATAACTCCTGCTCTGGTGACCTGTGAGTTCTGCTGTAATGCTACAGAATCAATAATAATGACTTCAATTTTGGGGTATTGTATAGATTAAAACAGCATTTATAGGGAATTAAAAATGAAGTAGTAATATTGAACATCTGCTGAATCAAAGCATATCACATAAGATGAGCACCTCATCATTGCTAACTTTCAATGAGGCGCTCTCATAATCTCTAGCTTCCCCCATCCCAAACTTCATTAAAAATGGCTAAAAAGAGTCACTGCTCCTTCCAAATTCAGTCAGAAAGCCACACAATGACAAAGGGCTGCTCCTTGTCACACCGAAAACTTCCTACATTGCATTATTATTCCCCATGACAAGGGATGACCATGCCCATAGGAAAATACTTAGACTATGGGAAAAGAATGACCTTCCTGAGAAAGTATGGGAAAATAGTAGAAATGTCTATAGTCTGGCAGAAATAAATAACATAATAATTTATACATATACTACATTTACAGACAGTTTTATTATACCTTTTAGCAACACAACACAAAATAATGTTTAGATGTGAGAACAAGATTTCATGATAGACATTTTTTGTCTAATACTATTATTTATATGGATAATATTTCTGTCATTAGAATACACATACACAGAGCTGTTTCCCATGCTAGCAGATAGATCAGAAAAAATATACTCACTGATACACTTTTTACAAGTGTTTATCACCTCTTTCATCTTAATAGAGAGAAAAATACCTTCCCACTATGTGACCATGTGTCAGATAGGATTATAAATGTTCCATTATTATTCTCATAGTAAAAGATTGCATTAAAAAATATTAGTTTTTAACAATGTTTCCTTTTTCCTGTTCTTTCCTTAGCCGTTGCCTACAAATGCAAACCCTGAACTTTTATTTCAACCACACCTGACAGGACAGATTTTGGTGACAGAATGCTCCTGACTGCCCAAAATTAAATTAAAAACTGTATTTGGCATGAAAGTCTTAAGTCTTTGTTTTAGAGCTGGGTAATGCCACAATGCCCAGGGAAGGATGTCAATTTATTGTCTTCCTTCCCAGTCCTTCTTGTTGGCAGAAAAGAAGATTTGTTACCAGCAGCCTTAGGGGCTTCCTCTTTTAGAGCAACCAGTGGTCAGGCAGGTGTGAGCAGGAAGGGCACAGTGACTGTCAGGGCTGGAAAGGGATTGAAGTGTGGCACAGTGAGTGCTCTCTGTGCCAGGCACATCCAGGCAAGAAAAGTGGAAGCACATCAAACAACACTTCATGCCTCACCCACACAACCAGCTTTTGCTCAGATCCTCATGATTTTGAATTACTGGGCTCTTATTCAGTCTTTGAATTCACTCTTAATTTTCTGAAAGACAGAATTAGTTCCATGGGAAGTCGTTCTTCCAGGAGGCATAGGTATGGGCTAGAACAGACCAGTTCACTGCTCCTGAGGCACTGAGAATGCTCTGCACTCAAAAAGTACAAATCCCAAGATCCCTCTCCCACATCACTGAAAAATTACTGAAGGAGGAAAAACAGGTGAATACAGAAGGAAAAAAAATATACAATGCAAAGGGTTTAGTCTCTCATGCCACAGAGACATGACAAAGATGACATTGTTTCCCTGATGTGAAAGGTCTTGAGAGGAGTGAAGCTGCATCTACCACATCTTACCTTTAACACTGTGCCCCTTTGTGTAAGCAGAGGAGGCAGAACAAGATTCTCACTCAATACAGATAAGACTTATTGCCAGATACATTTTCTAAAACCTAGAGTGGCAATTTAGAAAATACATTTGGATTTTATACTGATGCTGCTGAAATGCTTTGCTAGCTCTGAGTTAAGCTTCTTCATTCCCTGTGGCTCCAGCCAAAAAGAACCTCTTGTCTTGCAAGAGTCTTGACTGTGGCATAACTTCTTTCCTATTAGTAATCAGTCAAACAACAGAAAATTAAGTAAATCTACTGCCTGATGATGAGACCCTCTGATCTACTGCTACAGTATGGGAGTGCTACAGCCCCTTGCTCCATAGCCATGAGGGGCCTTTACACCACAAATGAAAAACAAATTAATAGAACCCTTTGATATCCTTCCAGTAAAGCCTCACCACATTCAAAGTCTCATAAATTCTGTTACTTGAAAAGCAACAGAACATACTCACACTGCTTTCAG
This sequence comes from Peucedramus taeniatus, assembly GCA_013400575.1. Taxonomy (NCBI): domain Eukaryota; kingdom Metazoa; phylum Chordata; class Aves; order Passeriformes; family Fringillidae; genus Peucedramus; species Peucedramus taeniatus. The sequence continues at coordinate 5,360 of WBNO01025767.1, read as the reverse complement.
TAGAGGAGCTGCTGGAAAGGGCTTTCTTGTTTCAAGAACCTCTGTAGAAGGAGTTATGAAAACAATGTTAAATCTTCCCTTCACATCCATTTAACAGCAGAGTACAAACCACTGTAATTTGATTTCTGTCCATGAAATGGCATTGGGTTTCATGTGAAGATGGTGAAAACAGCAAGGTAGTAGGGAAAACAAAAAAAAAAAATCACTCTCCTGAACAACCCTGAATGTAGAAACATGCATGAATTGAGGTTTTACAGAATCATAGAATCATTAAGGTTGGAGAAGACATCCAAGACTGTCCAGTCCAGCCTTTGACGGAGCACCACCATATCAACTAAACCATAGTGCTAAGTGCCACATCCAGTCATTTCTTGAACATTTCCAGTGATGGTGACTCCACCACTTCAGTGAAAGGGTGTTTAAGCATTGGAACAGGCTCTCCAGGGAAGAAATTTTTCCTGAGGTCCAACCTGAACCTCCCCCAGTAGAACTTGAGGCCATTTCCTCTTGTCCTGTTGCTGTCCTGGGAGAAGACACTTTCCCCACCTGGCTACAAGTTCCTTTCAGGCAGTTGTAGAGCATGATGAGGTCTCCCCTGAGCCTCCTTTTTAGCAGGCTGATTCTGAACTAAGTATAATGTGGGAACTCATTTGGAATGCTGCTCTTTTCTTGCTCCCCATTTTAGGAAGGAATTCTCATTCACTGTACCCAAGCCCTTTTTTCAATACTCAACAGAGAACTTGGTATCCCTCTGCTACTACCTGAGAGCCTGTTGGTACCTGTGGATAACCAGAAGTGTACCATAACTTTGTATTCTACTGTCTTTTATATTTTCTGGAAAGACTGCTACATCTTTTGGGGTATAGAAAACATTAAAGAAAAGTGAACTCCACTACTTAAAGTAACATTTGAAAAACAGCAATCAAAGAAACCAAAAATCTTCACAAAGCCAGAAGCATGTGAATTTCCTTCCATAATATTATTGTTATGTCTTTTGACACAGCGAATGCACAAAGCTATTTTAATGATGCCTATAATAATAGCTGAATATTAATATTTCTATAATACGCTTTTTTTCAACCATCACTTTTTGAGGCTTTTATAGTTGAATTCATGAGATGAAGAACAATTCAGAAGATTTCTTTTTTCAGCTTTAAGTATCAAAATACTAGGGAGGTAGATTTACCTTCTGAACCAAGGCACAAGAGAAATAGATATAAACAGAGAATTGATAGCAGAAGGATCTTCAAGAAGTCATAAACTGAATTTTTTTTTCCTCTACATCTTTCACTGCTTTGCATGATGAGCAGAATGGCAGACTTCTGTAGGTGTAGGTGTTTGTGTATCACCCCTACACTTCAGGTAAAGCTTTCATTCACAAAGAAATTAATGCCTGACAATATGCCTCAGCTTTTGCTAATGAACTCCATAAATCAAAGTTCGCTACAAAAATAAATATACTTCTAACATTAGAGGCATTACCTATACTTGATACATTTGTGCTCTTTGACAGGTGCACATGAGAAAATGAAGTATAGCACTTCTACCATTTTTTAGTGTTGGAATAAAAAAGTCTGTTTCCATAATTTATTTTGTAAAACATTATTGAATAGTAGCCACTTAATTATTTTCATTAGAGAACAGACAGTTTTCTGAGATCTAATTATACATTCAGTCTGTGTAAGGAGATATTTAATGATTTCTCCTGTGCAGACAGAAATATATATATATAGAAATATATTTCAACATGCCACACCTACTGCTCAACAGCAGCACCTCCCTGATGTGTTTACAACATATTGCTCATATAGTATATCACTGGACATCTAAGACAAGCCTTGAAAAAAGCACTTTTAAAAGAAAATAAAATAATAAATTCAAGATTAAAAAAAAAAAAAAAAAGAAGGGAACACAAGGGAACTTATTCCAGCTTCTCCTGCTGCCTGGGGTTACTTAACTCAATTGCAGTATTCATGAGGGACACAGCAAAAGGGCAGTGGTTGTTAACATGGCAAAGACAAAATAAAACCATTTAAATTTCTCAGTTCAACCACCACTTGGGACTGCAGTGTACCAGAAACACAGTCAGAATCCCAAGTTCCACTTCTGACACAGAATTTCACCTGATTGATGGCACCCTGTCTTGCTAACTCTATGCTTGTCAGAGGTAAAAATCACTTTTGAGGCCTGCCTACTCTTTGGTTCACATACCACAAGTGTCCCTGTAGACCATATTTTATACAGTGGGCCTTTATGTAGTTTTGTGCAAGGTTCCAAGGACATGGTTATAAGATTTTTTTTTTTTTCTCCTTCTTAAATTTATTTTGTTCAGGTTAATCTTTAAAGTTTACTTTGTTCCAAAGTGTCTGTAAGGATGAAAGTTTGATGGCAATGTCTGAAAGCCCTTAACCATTTCCTTATTTGCACAGGAGAAAAAAAAAATGGAAAAGGAAGAAAATTTCTTTTAATGAAACCATTCCCTACAATAGAATATTTTGAAGGGTTGCAGAGCAACAGTGGCCTAAGTCAAACCACACACCAAATGCTTCACAATTTGTAGTTTCCTTTGCTAAGCATAATACCTTATTCTGTCTGGGGTTCAAAACACTTTTCTAAGATGTTAAGCCACTTCCCACCAACTTCACTCTCAGGAAGTTTGAATTGGCTGCTTTTCCAAAGAGGTTTGAAGGATGCCAGTGTTCTCAGCTTTGTAAACTCAAAATGAACTTGTATTTATGTTTCAGATCAAATGAATGGCTTGAGTTTTACGTTTTATTTCTTAATCACTGTGGTGGCACTTTGGAATCCAAATATCCAGTTCTTCTTTCCTTTTTTATTTTCTTGTAAGTATTTGCATTCATATTTTGCCTAGTCTGTTTGACAGAACCATTAGCTTCAGACTTTAACCAGCAAAAAAACACAAGCACAGATACTGTATTTCTAAATCAGAGGCTGAGGGAGAACTCAAAAAGGCTCCATGACCATAAATGAAATAACAATCAAATGAAACAGATGATGCACAGTGGTCTCAACACACCTGAAAAGATCCACTGAAACCATGTCTCGAATTTATTTTCTTCTTTTAGATTATGCTTATTAAATTCATAAACCTTAGAAATTTTGATTTAAATAATATATTAAGTAGCACTGATAAGAGCACTAGCAGCAATATACTGTTCTTAGCTCTGAAGGAAAACAAAACAAACCAACCAAATGAAAAAAAACCCAAAACAAAATAACTCAGTAGTTATCCCAAGTCCTTCAAGAGCAGTATGAGTTCAAAAGCAAATTTTGAGGTACAGCTGCTCATGATTATAACACAAGAGAATTTTTACAAGTACCTCACATAAAGAGTGAGCAAAAATGAAACTAATAATACAAAGGAAAATACACTTGAAAGTTCTCGGCATAAAAGTCTTAGGTTCAAATTCTATCACAGCCCTATGGACTGCTACTCTGCCCGTAGAGTTAAGAGAGGGCTGTCTAAAGGCCCAGCCAAGGACAACCTATTCTGAAGGTATGTAGGCTTGTCAGCCAAGGGGCCATGGTCTGCCCAGAAATAATGTGAAGCAATCACATTTCCTATTTTCAGCCATGGACTAACTGAAGATGAGGGTATTTAATGTCTCTAAGGATTTCCTGAACTGCATTGCACCAGTTTGCTCTTCCACAAGAGCAGAGTACTGAATTTCACCCTCCTTTCAGATCTCTCTTCTCCTACTTCTGAGTGTTCTCACTTTTTAAAAAAAAAGCCAGAAGGACTCAACTGTCAGGGGTGGATTTCCAAGACTACATCGTTTCCATTCAGTCATTAGATAGGATTATTTAAAATAGGGGGGGAAAACAGAATGAAAAAAGCACAGGGAGGCAATGCTGCTCCCTATTGATTGTCAGCTGGAGCACACAGCCCATTACACTTTGGGAGACAGCCTAACAAACTCCTCTTAGTGACTGGAAGGATGTGCAGCTGAGCTGAATATACAGATTTTATCTTCATTCCTCATGTGCACCAGACACACCCTGACATAGAGGCTGGGTCCTTCTGAAACATACTCGGATTCAGCAAAGTTATTACTGTTGATAGCAATAACTGTCAATTCCTAGAAATTAGACAGAAAGCTTTCCAGAAGCTCAAAGTGTCTCCCAAATTACTGAAAGAACTGTAGGGGTTAATGTTTTACACATTTTCCCTGTTCATTCATTTGAAGGGCTGGATGTTTGGGTGCTTATAAGACAAAAAAAAAAAAAAAGCTTTAGAAGAAATGAAAAGGAAACCCTAGAAGTCTTCAAAGAAACACAGCTAGTAGTAAACAAACTAGCACTATAAAACAGTCCCAGTCATATAATTTAAAAATTATTTTTCATGTAACTGAGCTGCACTACAATAAATATTCTGGACAGTAGATGTCCTAATTGCAACTTGGCAACACCTTTTGGCTGCACCAACATATTTAAATAAAGTGTCAGACAGTTATTCAGTAAAATCCACCTTATAAGGCAAAGAAAATACTTCAATTTGAGATGTGCAATAAGCAGCAAACACACAATACTAGGTTTTGCTTTAGACATAAAATAAACATACAAAATGTGAATCTGATAAAAGTTCCACAGCTGTCGGGTTAAGGTTTTTTTAAAAAAAAAATTGTGATGTCTTAATGAAATGGACATGTAGAACAATCCCTGAACTGTATTAATGTGATGATCCCAACCAGGGAATTTCTAAATGAAACTGGTGAATTTATTCACAAGATAAAAACAAGATCAAAGATAACCTCCATTGCTGATCAGTGTTGGAAAGGCAAGTCCATCACACTGTGTTAACACAAAGGTCAGATAAGCTATTTCTTATATAAACAATAGGCATAAGTACTCTGAGACTCTGAGAACTCATAAATCTGAGACAATATATAAAAATGGATTCAGATTGTCTCCAGGTACCATCCAGCCAATCAATCCTAATCTCCAGATTCAAGGGGTTTTTTTTGCCAAATAAAGGCAAACAATAATTTTCTTTACAGTAAGGAAGAAAAAGGTAAAGTGTGAGGAAATTCTACAAGTTCTACAGTATGAAGTATAAAGAGCTTTAGGTTTTAGAAAATATAAGAAAGGGAATTGAGCATTTCTGGATAACAAATGCACGCAAAAAGTCTTAAAATAACTGACAGTTTTATTTTGTTGTTCTACTTCAGTTTTTCCAAGCTATTTTGGAAACTTTTGAAATCTGTCTTCTCTGTGGAGAATAAATATCAGTTGCAAGAAAAAGCTTTTTCCACCAGTGCATAGGTTTTTAATAGTAAGAGATAAGCTGCAGTGTATTCAGAGTACTAGCTTATCATTGCCTACAATTATCCAATATATCC
>WBNO01025766.1:0-43149 GCA_013400575.1 Peucedramus taeniatus | reverse complement strand
TTGTAGGCCTTCTTTAGGTACTGGAGGACTACCAGAAAGTCTCCTTGGAGCCTACTCTTCTTTCAGACTGAACAACCCCAACCCTAATCCTTAGCCTGTCTTTACACCAGAGGTGCTAATCATAAATTCACAGGATTTCACTAAGCCTGGATTTTTTTGGCATGTTGTTGTGGTTCAGAAAGGGAATTCCCTAATTTAGTGCTCCTGACGCTCTCCAAACCACACTGCTGCTTATTCCCTCCCTCCTCTCCCCTTCCCTGCAGTGGGATGGAGAGGAGAATTGGAGGCACAACGGCAAAGATCACAGGTTTTGATCTGTGAATAAGAACAATTCCTGGACACAGGAATGAGATAAGAAAATGAATAGTAACAACAACAATACTAATGACAGAGGGTAGAAGAAAGGAAACATTATTGCTCACTGTGGAAACCCCCAACAATAGACAATGCTGGTTGTCTCAGTCTCCCACACTTTCTCGACCCAAAGGGACCCCTTCTCCCTTAAAGGATCTCTTTCCCCCCCACTCCTGGCAATGACATGAGGTGGTCTAGAATAATCTCTGGGTACTGGCCACATTCCTTCAAACATACTGAAAAAATTAACCCTGTCCTGGCCAGAACGAGGACACGTATGCATGCTGACAAGTATGAACTTTCTTTAGTGCCAACATCTTCAAGGTCTTCTAAGTACCAATTCAGACAGAGTAGATGGCACCCTCAACATCAGCACCTGCAGTAATTTTTGCTTCTGCAAGGTTGCTGTGTACCATTTTCAAGAGTATTGATAATGCTAGGGATATACAAATCCGAGCTGGAAAACCCCCAACTTCATTCTTACACAGAAAAGTTAAGCTTTGGATAGCAGCTGCCAGATATCCAGAAAGTTTAAGAGGGCTTCCAAGTTCACTCCTCTCCTGCAACTTCACTGGAGGAATCCTGAATTTGTTTGAGGTAAAAGGTGGTACCTTTCATTGCTGGGCTTAACAAAACACCATGTGAATGTGACTGTAATGGTGTTATTAAAATATATTTATAGCCAGGTACCACCTTTAAGGATGACATAATACTGCAACACTGAAATCACACCACAACTGTACTACCCTCACTTGACAGTTTTTGTCATTCACAATACTTCTCAAGAAATATGATATTGTGGCAATCACTGAAGCAAGTGGTTTTTTCAGCACATATTCATGTTCACAATGCACTTAATTTCTTGGTCCATAATTACTTATAACTTTGGTTTACCCCAATGAACACAGATTGTTTTCCAGGATTCTAGTTTGCCTGACATCTATGAGTAATTTGCCATCAACCTTTAGCGATTCAAGACTCCATCAACTACAGTAGTGGATCAAATCTATTACTGGCATGCTGGTGTGAATTCAGGACCAAATTTGATTTAACCATGACATTTAGAGTGTATTCTTATTTCAATACATTTATGAATGCATATAAAATGTATATACATACATTTACGTATGTGTATAAATTTAAAAACCCCTAGGGAAAACAATGTGATTAGAATCCCAACAAAGACCTCCAAAATGCATTTCATCATTTTTGAGACCATTTATGAGATTGTATCTTTTTTTAATATAAATTGTCAATTGTCATTTCATAATTTGAGCACTCCAAAAGAAACAATTGAAACTAAGCAATCAGACACCTCCTGTTTGAACTGACTGCAAACTAAAGTCTAGATTCTTCCTTACACTTCATTCTGTACTTGGATCAATGTCTAGGAATTCCCTATTCACACACTCTTTCTAGATTTTAATAACAGTTTTTCTTAATTACTTAAGGAATAATTTCTCACCAATTCAAGAGGCCACTTGATGGATGTAGCAAACAGAGGTTTAGCAGAATAAAGATAGTACTATGACATAAAAATGGTTCATGCATGTTCTATCATTCATCTGAAAACATCCTTCAGAAAAGTTTTCTGCAAACCAATAAAATCTCAGTTTCAAAGGGACCTTAGGCTGTCACCTAATCCAGTTTCCTACTGGAAGCAGGATTACAAGAAAACTACCGTGAAAGCAGACTCTGATAAGAAAGACATGTTTCAAAACTCTTTGAGAAGAACACCTGACAAATAGTAAGCTGACAGACAGTAATCAACTAAAAGGCATTTTTCCCAACGTTTATTGTAAAAAAATACACAACCTGCATTATTCACACTTACCTTGCAGAGACATTGGTAAAGTGCATATATGATGATATGACTACACCTATCCTTCCTTTTCCTCCCTGTATTAGGAAAAAGAGAATCGTAAGTTATGTATTACATTATTGAGCATTATTATATTTAAGACCCATACTAAATACAGTTTCAAGGCAAGAGATTCAGAGTCCTTTTGCTCATGCACCCTGGGTTGACGGAAAGGGGGCAGCAGCTTATCTGTCAATGTAAGCTGGCTGACAAATTGCATAAAAAATCATTAGGCAGGATTTCTATGTGCATGTCTTTCAAATCTTACCAATTAAGAGGACTCAACTGGGAAAAAAAAAAAAAATTGTACTAACTAGTCTAATTTTGTGTTATTTTTTTTCCAGAGATCATTCACAACAAGTCTGAACAATGCTGCAATTCACAGGATGAAATGCTATAAAATACCTATTTTTGAAAGAATAGGCCTTCCCCGCATGTTTTCACATTTTTACCTCCCCACCACCTGAGATTTATAGTAACTCATTTTATATGGATAATTTAAAAAATGTTCTAAAGTATTTTTAAATAATTTAGATGACAAATGCAATAAAATTTAACATGCAGTAATTCTCACAGATTTCATAGTATTTTCAGCCTCTCAGCTGATAGTAGTTGGCTGTATCTATCTCTGTGGCTGGAAACCTATATTAGCAAAAGGCATTAATCAAAAACATGCATTATCAATTTGTATATGATTGTGTACCTAGAAATACTTTGTTCCCTTTTGTCCCACGTATGGGCCATATACACAGTCTAAAGAGATGATCTGTGATACAGTGCCTATCTTTTCTCGTAAGTGTCACAGAACATGGAGAGTTTTCCATCAAGCTGGAAAAACCTCAAGCTTCTAAATACATTTACGAAAGTAACAGTGATCTTTGAAGGATGAAGTAACATTGGTTCATGCTATACCTACAGCAAGGGCTAGGACATAAGTCATAAAAAAGAAATCTTTAACAAGCATGGAAGGTCAATGGATTTAAGCTTATTTACATTAACAGAACATCTGGCACACTGTTGCTAACACTGAAAACAGATCTAACTTTTTTTTTACAAGAAGAGTAAAGGACAAGGTTTTTGAAAATGAATAAAAACTCATCCACAGCACTTACTCTGCAATGGATCACCACCACGTGTTGAGGATCACTGTCCAGCCAGGATTCCACAGCCTTGCAGATGGTGCACACTTTATCAAGAAGTGGAGCATGGAGATCAGGCCACCCCACATCCATAATCTGCAATTAAACAAGTAACATTTACGAGAGACACCTTGGCCCTAGTATCACATACTAAAATCTGGATTCAAATAAATGTCATGGTTGAAAGTCTCCACAACTTTTCCCATTTCAGATAATCATGCAATTCCATTGTCATGATGCTTACAGGTCTCTAAAGGGGAAGAGGGAATTTGTGGGTTTTTAAGATACTAGTACTTTTATAAAAGCAAATAAACAAAAAACTTCTTCCTCCTCCTCCTCTTCGCCCCATCCCAAGCCCACCAACCGCTTAGAAGTGACATTTCTGAAGGTCTTGATTTCTTACATGATTTTTCATTTAGAAATTCTGGTATTTTATACCAGTAAATTCAATTAGAATTAGAGCAAATAATGCTCTTTGATGGCTTTCATTTTATTTTCAATTTATTTCCTTCACGTGCAACATGATTACAGCATGTAAAAATTTTGTTCACATTTTCTATTCACTACATAATACAGTACTAAGCCTATTTTTATTATATGCATATTTACTAACAAAACATATGCAGTACATACATATTATGCATTCAACATATACCTAATACTAAAAAATCCATCCTTCATGATCAATACAGCATGCAATAAAGTTAAAATTAAGAGGGATTTTTAGTACTTTCCTCAAGTAGCTTATCTCTGTAAATCTACTGCTGAAAATACACATCTATGCCACTCTATCTGTTCTCATAACAGATGCTGAAGTGTACCTGCACACCATTTCTTACAACAAACACATCAACTGGTGAGAAGGAACAAGAGTCAGACATCAATAATTCTGAAATTCTTTATAACTCTATTGTGTAGGGAAGCAACTACTCAAAGATAGTACAAAAGGGAAGTCCTTCTCTGAATCAAGTTCACTAGCTTCAGCTGACTGTACATTACAGTATACAACCCCAGTATCCTGTGACTGCACAAAAAAGTATACTTGAAGTAAAATTTGTATCACCCAATAGAAGTTTTTCAGAAGTCACAACAGGCTTATGGTCCTGTGTGTAAAGTCTAAAAAATAGACAGGAATAGCTGTGTAAAACACAGATCTAACAGACACAAACAGAACTTGAGAAAAAATAAAGAGGGATGCATGTGGGGTGTTTTAGTATCTTCCAAAACTATTTCTCTTACTCTGTGTATCAACACTTGCATAGATTCAGGGCTTATCAGCCTGTTTAAGTTGTATTTAACACTAGAAAGCTATGTTATGGAAGACAGGTGATACCTTTGGGTTAAGCTTGGCAAGGTCATACCTCTTTTCAGAGAGGTTTAATACCTGTTCAGAAAGAAAGAAAAAAATATTAACCATCAAGACTCTATAATTTATGTAGTAAATAGATGTATTTGAAACATTAAAATTACCAGAAACTACAATGATACGGCTTCAGGTTTGCCACTGTTCTGCTAAACTAAATTAACATTTGACATTAGGTAGCACTAGCAAATGAATTTTAGATATTCAGTTATTTTACAATAAAACTAAAGCTAAACTTAAATGCACATTTTGAAAAAGGACAGTTAAAATTCTACTACATCTTATTTATTTCAAATGGCTTTGAGTCAGAGGTATACTGAGAGACCTGGCTATCATTAAATATAATGCAGACCTAAGAATTAACAATGAGAAGTTTGGGAGGGTGGTACACTTAAATATTTGAATTTGCGTGCCTGACAAGAAAGTATTGGTCTGTCAAAACTTTGCAGGGAAGATATGACATACCTATTTAATTATAACTTAGCCTGTAAGATCTTCCAACTCTTCTGTTAACCCACTAAATAGCAAGTTACCCTCCACTTAGTGCTTAATAAGGAATAAATTAAAAGATAGACTGCAAAATGAACAAAAGAAAGCAGTGTATACAAGAATAATTGACTCTTTCATTAGAAAGTGCCTTAAATTAGTATCAATCAATAACAAAAAGCTGAAATGCCATTACTCAAGAATTAAAATAATGCTAATAAGGCAGATTCTCCTTCACAGCGTGGCTATTTTACATGCTGAGTTCTGTACAGATGACATAATCATTGAAAAAGTCTCATTAATTACACTGAGAAAATGGAATAAACAGGTCATATACATGAGAAAGAGTAAATATGAGGCAAGTCCATTATACAGTTTAGTACTACACAAGGACAATTTAAGAACCCTTTTCTAAAGTGTAACTCTCTTCTGAAGAATTGCCCTTTTGGGTTAACCAGCACTCTCATCAGCAGTCTAAGCAAAGAAGCCAAAAACTGAACAGGTTAAAGCAACTACATCACTGTACTTATCCTTCCTGAAATACCAAAACAGGAATTAAACGAACATTGTCTTCTATAAATGACTTAATTTTTTTGTCATTTTCTATTAGCTTTTATAATTTGAAAACAAAGTAGAGAGGTGCAGCTCTCAATACTGAATTCTTAAAATGATTGCTAAAGCTATACAAAGAAATTGATTACCTAAAATTTTCCACAGGAAAAGAAGGGGTATTTGACAAAAACTTTTTTATTCGTCTTTCTTATTGTATTTATATTTAAGAACAATTAAAAATTCCTGTGTCAGGATACAGTCCTGTTCATGATGGGTATTTGTAACTGCTGAGTCAGACACCAAACTCAAAGATGCTGCTGTACCCAAGTCCCTGTCAAGCTACAGCAATCACACTGAGATACTCCAGGAATCCAAACAGCACAGAACAGAGATGAGAAGGTACAGGAACACACATTTCACATACAACGAAGCAAGGCATCATAGAAGCCTTTGAAGTATATGGTATAAATAGATACCACTGTGTGCTGTTTTTGGCTGGGGTAGAGTTAATTTTCTTCACAGTGGCTCAAATGGGGCTGTGTTTTGGATTTTTGTTGAAAACAGTATTGATAAAACAGGGATGTTTTCATTATTGTTGAGCAGTGCTTACACAGTGTCAAGATCTTTTCTTTTTCAAGATTTTTTTTTTTTCAAGAGCCTTCACACCACCCCACCAGTGAGTGGGCTGGGGATGCATAAGACACTCGGAAAGGACACAGCCAAGACAGGTGACCTCAACAGACCAAAGGGATTTTCTATACCGTATAACATGCTCAGCATATAAGCCTAAGGAAGGAGGGCATGGTGACATTCACCACAGAGTGGTGGTGTTTGGTTTCCCAAGTCATCATTTTGGCTTATGAATAAAGGCTGTCATGAGGATGGTTGAATATCCGCCTGCCCATAGAAAGCAATTAATAATTCCTTGTTTTGCTTTGCTCATGTGTAAGGGTTTTGTTTAACCTGTTTAGCTCATCCTATGTATTTTCTCACTTTTTACTCTTCCGATTCTCTTCCCCATTCCACTGGTGAGAAAGCAAGGGAGCAGCTGTGTGGGACTAAGTTACTGGCTGGGATTAAACCATGACACAGTAGAAGATTAACTGCATCCCTTTTAGTCGCTCTTTGGCATATCCTAGGTCTACTTACTTATATTTTGGTACAAGAAAGAGGAGCATTAACTTCAGTTTCTAATTTTCATCTGTTGGAAAAGTCATGCTTCTTCTGGGAACCAAAGCCTACAGGGAATATGTTTTTTTAGGACGTCAAAGCAGAGAAAAATTCACTGTAAGCTATCGACAGACATTCATATCTCCCTAAAGGACTCTGGTCTTAGACTGTTAAAGTATAATCCTCTACTGTTAAAGAAAATTAGATACTTAGGGGTATTTTTAATACTCTTCATAATGAACTCAAACAGAAAACAATGCGCTTGCTCCTTTCACTGTAGTGAAAGGAAAACAACTAGAAAAAAATTACAAATGCTGTAGTATATGTTCTGTTATCTGAGACCCTGACCCAACAGAAGAGTAGAATTGTTCCCATCAACTTCAGCAGGACTGCTGATTTGCATACCATTTTGTGGAGGTTTAGGGCTTTTTTTTCTTTGCTGATTCACATACACCTCTTGAGCAGGCTGAAGAGTTATTCAAAACATGAGAAACAAAAGGTAGTTTAAAAACAAGCTCTCTGAATCTACAACCTGGCTGTGCTCTGTCAGGTTATTTTGCAAATTTGCAGAAGCACATTTGGAATAGATGTCATCAAGCTTTTTTTTTATCAAGACAGCTGATTTCCAAAGTACTCATTAGAAAATTAATTAATAAATAGAACAGAACTAAAACAAAGAATAAAAAAATTCTCAACTTTGCAAGAGAAACTGACTACAATCTCTCTCAGAGGCAGAGACTACAATCCTTCTGAGACACTAAACCAGACTTACCATATATCAGATTTTTGTAATACAATCAAGTATTAAGTGAGATTAAATGTAGGGGAGAGACTACAAGCTTACACTGTTATTGCATGGAAATGGCCAGAAAACAGGTGAATTTGAATCTATACAGCTTTACACACAGGTCACCTTCAAAGTATTACTATCGTGTGCTTTATAAGCTACCAGTGCCTGATGGAAGGGAAGCCAAGGGCAGCAAGGCAGCATGCTGAGGACATCAGTCCACATCACAAGTTCAGTCTGGTTTATAACGCATCTATGACATCTCAGTTTGTGAGAAGAAGATAATGTGTTTAAATCATTAGTGGAATCTCTCCAGTAACTAATTTCTACTTTGAGTGAAGTTCATGTTCCTGAAGTCATGGATTTAATTCTAACCGTTTACACACAATACCTAAAAAGACAGTACAAGAAAAAAAGGAAATAAAGTATTTGCCTTGTTTTAAATTCACCCTCATAGAACAAGCTGAGACAATACATGCCATGGCAGTAGCCAGTAAACAGCAGAGGAGATAAACAGCTTTTTGTCAACATTTAAAAAGGAAATCTGTGCATGGAGCTCACTATATATTTGTTTGATTTCCTATAGAAAATTAAATGGCATGAAAAATGCACCTAAAACAAGTTAATGGGGAAGAGTTGGACAGAACGTATCAACAGCAACCCTACTTTTAAATGTTGCCTTCACAAGTGAAGACATGACAGTGAGAGACTATCAGATACCCACCTGAGAACCCAGATGTAGCTCACTGCTACAAATGAACACACTCCTCATTGCAGGGTGTGTATCTTTTAAGAGCATGCTTTGGACAATGAAAATGTATGGGAGATAGTCTTGGTAGAAAACAGGGCAAAAATGCCTTGGGAGGACACCCTTGTTTAACTTACGGTGAGAAAGGAGAACAATCTCCCAAGACCCCCTGCATCTCTATGCAAAAGAACTCCTGCCTGTCAGCTGTTGTTCACTCCTCAGTTCTGGTATGTTCTGTGTTCTTAGTTTCTCCATTGGTTCTCCCCAAAAGACCATTCCCTCCCTCCTCTACTACTGGTTCCACCTGCATCACTCCACTCCAGTTCCTCCCCTAGACCCTCTCTCCATTGGACTGCTTGTACCCTGACCCCTCCTGCCTTCTCCCAGTTAGGCACCCAGGCCCTCCTCCGTCTTCCCCCTTTGCCTCTGGTTCCCTTCAGCAGAGGTTGTGTTCATGTTTGCTCCCACCTGTTCCTCTTATCTTCTCCCTACCTGGACCCTCGATCTGCCCTCAATAAACCCTGCTGAATTTACCATGCAAAGAGCCCTCTTGTCTCTTTGGTGAGGCTTCAATTACACCCTCCGGGCTCGGGCGTCTGCTGGGCTGGGGGAGTTGCCATCGTAGCCCGAAGTGGAGACGCTTGTGGTGCTGCAGGCACCCCGACAGCACCTGCCCGGGGAAGCTGTCAGTAGCCACCCACAAAAATGGTCAGTGCAATTGTTATTCGGCATTTGACTATGTGTTATCACCACACCACCACAGAGACTGCACTGCCCCAGCAAAAAAAGTGTTTTAAATATCTAGCAGCTTAAAACACTACTGAAAATCTTGAACTTGTTTACAAGGCTGTAAAGACGGCCCAAAGAGTGACTTTTAGTTTATAAAGGTTTATGTGGACGTAGTCTTCCTGCATGACAAAGGAAGATGTGTCATAAACAGCTGATCTAACACATACCAAGTAATTATCACCATGTTTGGATTTGAGCATTTGTGTTACTTCTTGCAGATTGTGGAGGTAAGTTTCCTCAGAACAGCCAGCAGGGAAGGATACAGCAATAATCCTCTCCGTGATGTAAGTGAGGTCAAGTTCAGAGCCTTCCTCCATAATGTGATCAAAGTCTGCAAGTCTGGGAAGAAATCAGATGTGGCAGTTTAGCGCAATGCAGCCAAGAAGAAACATGGCTTATTAATGAGAAGAAATTGCAGCTTAAGACTCCTGCAGCCAAGCATCAGATGTTTCCAATAATTTCATTACAATTACAAGTGATTAAATGCCTACAGAGCTCAAAGTATTCAGTTCAGAACACAAATGGAGTTCTTCACCAGAATTCTTCACATCAAAACTGTAGTGAAAAAATCTCTGCAACTAATAATGTGGAAAATGAATACAAGCAATTTGACAAATATTAGCACAACAAATTTATGAGTCACATAGAAATGTATAGGTACTTCTGTCTGTACTCATATCTCAGTAGAATTCTGCAAATGCTTTACAAATTGGAAGCTTGACCAGCTATCGGTAAAACACTGCAGATCTTGAAGCCTGCTCTGAGTAAAAACTGAAGTGAATCTAAAACCAGTCCCCAAAGTACAATAGACATGAATGTAATTAAAATAATTTCACTGGTTAGTCTACAAATACTTCTCTTTCTTTTCCAGGTGATGGAACTTTTCCACAACTTCGTCCATCTTAATAAAATATGAGAAGATCAGCTCAGTAAATATGTCTAGTTGTTTTCTCACAAAGGCATTGTAAAAATGGAACTTGCATAGCAGATCATATCTTGCAGAAGACTGAATTCACAGAAATCACAACCACAAATAACAAAGCCTAAGCCCACCACTGCACCACATGACACTGCTACATAAATCTGAAAGAAATACTTGCCGTGATACTTTGTCACAACTGAAAGATGAGTTCTTCAAAATACTGCTGGAATTCTGGAACAAAGAAAGCAGAAAAATCAATCCAGAACCTTAACTTGCTGTCACTGATGTCAATGTTTCTACCTTTTTTCCTTATTTATGATTTGAAAGACTATAACAAGAGGACACGAGAGGATCATTGCCCTGTTTTGAATGCAAACACTGTGGTTATGCCCAAGTTTTGTCTAACTTTCCACTACCTCTTCCTACTCACTACTGCCAGAAAAGTCTTTTGTGACATTTTTAGTGTTCTTCCTGGCATTAAAATTAGAGAAAACATAGCAGGCTTTGAGAAAATGTAACTTGAATTTTTGTATAAACCTGCAAAAGAAGTTCCTCTCACTGATTTTCTTATGACAATATTGAAATATATACTTCTGTAAGAGACTCCTGAGAATTTAAATATTGAAATATGTATACTCCTGAATAAGACTCCTGAGAATTTATTCCTGAAATGTGTAGTAGTTTACTTTTGTAGTTCCATTTGTTCAGTAATAGGAACTATGAATGAAAAAGTGTAAAAACATACTCCCACGTATGTAAAAGAATTTGTCTCACGTAATTGTAGTTGTCTTAGATTTAAGCTCCAGTGTGATTGTCACCCAAGCTCTGTATGTAACAGAGAGAAAGAGACATCTGGAGGGGGCAGTATCCCTTCCTTCTAGGACAGGTTTAAAAAGAAAAAAAACCTACAAAAAGAGAGCTACTACTATACAAACATTAAATAAAAATAAATAATATTATTCAATTTACATTTAGCTATGTCTATATATATTTTTAGCTTGTGTATTTTTTATTTTGTGTATTTTTAAATTCATGTGTTTTGTATATTTTTTAATTTAGCACTTAGATACGGATATATTTTGATACAGAAAATCAGAAGTTCAATTTAGTATCATGCATCAGTAAATCAATAAGAGAAAGAGTACTCCCTCCTCTACCTGCCCTGAATTCACACTTAATATACAGACATAAGCACATAAAAGGTTCTTTATTAAGAGTTAGAGCTGAAAAACTGATTAACCCTATCTATTTCAGCTACACACAAGTATTCCCAAACCAAATAAACTGTGTTTGAATGGAAGATGCCTTAGAAGTTTCCATAAAATGATGCTGTGTCTCAAAATCTGGGAATAGCTAGGACACATATAAGCATGAAAGTGGCACATTTTTTTTCAGAATTTCTCAAAGTGAACTGTTATGGCAAATTTTAAAGCACAACTGATGGCATAAGGTGCACCTCATGTAAGTGTTTGGTCCCAGTTTCACTAGTTTCTGTCTTTACTTAGGCAACAGGAGAGGAGGAAACTTCACGGTATTTTCAGCCTCTTTTTACCCAATCCCTTCTTAGAATTTCAAAGGCTTTAGAATATATACCATGGGTGCCAAAACAAGTAAATAACTATAACTGAAATTCAAGACACAGCTTTTGGTGTATTTTATTTTGGTTTTGTAAACAGAAAGCAATTCGCAGCAGGACTCTACACTTTCTTGGTTTCTTTTGATGACAGATGTATCCATTGCTTAAGAAGTACTTCTGCAATTTACTAAAAATTGGTGGCTAAACTGTCATGTATCCTGAATAATCAGACACTTAAAACAACTTCCTCTGGTAAGAAAGTTAGCGATAAAATCATTCTCTATTTCACACTCTTGTGCCAGATAAACTAGAATAAATCCTAGTAGCATGCAGTGTATAAGCATATGAACAATAATATAATGCAAACCACTAGCAAAAAAAAACATTAGGGAGATATATATTTACTGTGTGCATGCTGTGTCAGCAAACCATCAGAATACAAGTTTCCCCAAACAGGATTCAGCAGCACAGGGTAGACCATCCTTAAAGGCAAATCATCTCCATCCAAGTGAAAACAACCAAACACTTTTCTGCTTGCTACACACTGGAGGGATAATGGCAAAAAATTTGACTAACCTTCCAAGACAGCAAATGCCATCTGGCATATCCCAGAATGGACAATTACACAGAAAAACTCACAAAACTAGGTATGATTTTCATTTCCTGACAACTAACAGCAGGGCAATGAAAGATGCAGGGCAATGAAAAACAGTGGTTCCATACAGAGTGTTTAATCACACCTGGCTAAAAATTTAGAGTTGCAACTACAATAGATTAAATGAAACTAGTGCTTGATATGTTGTGAGTAGGACAGATGACCCTGAGATTATTCTTCTGGTAATTTTTCCCCATGATTCTTGTTCCCCAGCTTCCCTGGGAATGCCTGGCAATGCTGCCATAACCTGTATATCTGACAGTATAACCAGTTATATAAGAAACAGTTTTCAATAAACACATTATATTCACCTACTTATTCAGTTTTAAGCAATTTTGATATTCCAAACAATACCATATAGAAGTTATCTCTACGTAAGCAAGTACAAGGAACCATTTGATCAAATTTACCTGCATTTGTATGAAAGCCAGCAGGTGGAGGCAATAGCTTCTCGACAATCAACCATTTTCACTCCAGTCACAGATTTGAATTAATAAGCAAATTCACTGCATCCAAGGTAGTGTCATTGCCCTTTTCCAGTAAAAACTCAAGCCATACAACTGTCTCCTTTGACACACTCTGTGTTCCTTCTTTTACCACCATTGGCTCCTGCACCTAGTACTGGACTCATCACAGAGCTTGTGATGCCAACTTTCTCAAAAATTAAGTCTTCAGACAAAACCATCTGTATTGGTTTTGCACAGCCTGGTTATTGGTAGCAGGGGGGCCAAAAAAAGTGGCTCCTGTGGGAAGCTGCTGGAAAAGTCAAATGATTGCTCCTAGTCAGAGAAGAGGAGGAAGGGAGAACATGTGAAGGAAAACAACATGACAACACTAAGGTCAGTGGAGAAGGAGGGGGAAAATGTGCTCCAGGTGCTGGAGCCAAGATTCCTCTGCAGGCTGTGGTGAAGACCATGGTGAAGCAGGTTGTCCCCCTGCAGTCCATGAGGGATGTAGAGATCCACCTATAGCCCATGGGGGAGGTGTCCACTTCAGAGCAGGTGGATGCCTGGAGGAGGCTGTGATCCAGTGGAAGACCCAGTGGAGGGAGAGGGTCCCTGCTTCCAGGCTGAAGCAGCCTGTCCTTGGAGGACTGCAACCCCATGGAAAGAGAGACCCATGTCACAGCAGTTTTGGAAGGACTGTCTGCTCATTGCAGGGACTCTCGTTGCAGCAGGTGCGGAAGGCTGCTGCTCATGAGAGTGGACCCACACCGGAGAAGTTCACAGGAGAACTGTCTCCCATGGAAGGGACCCCACAATCTCACCAGGGAAGAACTCCTCTCCCAGAGCAGCGGGAGAAAATCTTGGTTATGAACTGACCAAAATCTCCATGCCCTGTCTCCCTCCACTGTTGGCGGGAAGGAGGGAGGGGCTGGGGGGAAACAGTGTTTTTTAAGGGCTTATTTTACTTCTCATTATCTTCCTCTGTTATTCTGTTAGTAATAAATTTCACTTTGCAACTTTAAGTTGAGCCTGTTTTGCCCTTCAAGTATTTTTTCCCAGCTGTTATCTAAACTTGTGAAGCCTTTGTTAACTTTTTCTCCTTCTCCTCTGCCCACCTGTGGCAAGGGAGGTTGAGCAAATGACTCTCATGGGTGCCTGGCATTGGGCCAGTGTCAAACCATGACACCATCCCAGAGTCCCCTACAGCTGAGACAAGATAAAGAAGCTAAGAAACAGTCCCATATTTAATTCTGAATCATTTTCACCAGCTCACAACAGTCACTAGACATAAGTTCCCCAGTACAGCCTGCTGCCAATGCAAGTATAGAAAGTGAGACAAGCAGTCCAATTAAACTAAAGCACAGATTGAACAAAGCGGACTTTGGAGATCAGCCCTATTTATTCACCTTCTTCTGACACCTAAGAGAGTGAACTTCTTAATGGATTTCCTGGCTTCCGTCAAATAGCAAGCTTGTGCTTGTCCCGCACAGCAAACAGCATCTGATACCTTTATAATCTTACTTTGAGCCGCTTCACAGCTTCAGAGCAAAAACATGACAAAGGCCATCTCACACGATGTGGCACAGAGATGGCATTGAGACAACTTTTCCACAAGTCCAGAAACAGAAGGAATAAAATTTTCTGCTAAATCTGCATCCCCTGTCCTATGCTGAAACACTGTCTCTCAAAGAAATTTAGACAATCAAGTAAAAAATAATACCTGCAAAAAAAAATTATCTGTAAAAAAAGTCATTGTCTCAGCTAGATGATCATTCTCAACTTTTCCAAGAACAGAATACCTCATTAGGCCTACAGAGTTCATAGGCTAAAGTCCTCTGTAATAGAGCTTCTGACACCAAAAACATTATGAAAAGGACAAAGGGTGAAGGTGTGGGAAATAGTAAAGGTAAGAATATTTCTAGAAAGCTGAAAAAGCAGACGTTAGAAAGAACATGCAAAAAGAACACTTTTTTTTAACACAGTCTTTAGTCTTCAGGCACCTTTAAGAAGGAATGAAAGCAGAATTTCTGAGTTGAAATATACGTGAAAATGTTTTGCCAAAAAATTGCTCACAAAATGTGTAGAGCAAAATCGAGTGTTACGCTGGTGCAGGCTAACTTTACTTGCTTCTTGCAGTGCAGATTTGCCTGTAGAACAATCCAAAACAAATGTTTGGGTGACCTTATCCAAGGCATCAGGCTCAGACACCATATGCCTGTCCAATTCGAACCCAGAAAAGCCTTTTTCAACCTGTCTAGTCAGTGTGCCAGTAAAAGATTAGCCAATACCTATATATTATGATCCCTTGACCAAAAAAACAGTAGTACGCCAGGTGAAGTTGCCAATGGAAGCAATCCTGTAGTTAATTGGGACATTTAGACTAAAGAATATCCTAAAGCACCTTCTAAACCCCAGGAATGGGAGATTCTTAGTTCCTTAACAACAGATTTCTGTCTTACATTCTTAGATAGCAATTGGTGAGACAACGATCCTCCAAAATACAATGTCACTTCCACTTACCCTGCATACAGAAACTCAACTATTTGGTGTAATTACTCAGGTAGTTGGGGTGGACTTTCCAGGGTTGAACAATATTCACAACAATTACCAAAAGGGTATTAGTTAATTTGTGGAGATAGGGCTTAGCAAAGCATTCCATGACACCTTGAAGGTTGTCTATGCAGTATTAGACAACTTACTGTGCTAACACCTAGTACTAAAACAGTCATTAAGAAAAAACATAGAGGAAAAAGATTCAGCCATCAATATAAAGAAAATTGTAACAGTGATTTTAGGCCCTAGAAAGCTGCAAAAAGAGTTTCAGCAGGTTTGCTTCTATCCCAACTTTACTTCTGCCATGGCACTGAAACAGTTTGATGTTGGCTGAGTAAACAAACCAATGCTACATCCATTGCAATTAGTGATGTGCTAACAGATGTCAGCAGTGTCTCCCACCCTTCAAAACAGAGCAGCAATTGATTTTCTTTTACTGGCACACAGACACAGTTGCGAGGAATTTGAAGGATTGTGTTATATTAATCTGTCTGACCATTTTGAACCCATTCACAAAAGCATACAAAAGCTGAAAGATCTAACAGCTCGAATCAAAGAAGACAGTAGGTCATAGATGATTTGCTCAAAAGATAGAGCTTTGCACCTTAGTTAATGAAACTTTAAAAAAAGGTTTTAAAAAAAGGTAAAATAGGTTGATGTTACAGTGTCTTAGTTTATTCCACTAATTGTTGAAACCCCCTAAGTTGATATAGTTGGTTTTTCCCTCATATTGTGCCCTCCTACCTAAATGTCCATCAAAGAACCTCCTCCCTCCTTTCCAGACCCTTCCCTGTCTGTTAAGACAACCTGGCCCCTTGGCCCTGTCTATCAGCCCAAACCCTACCCCTTGTTCCAGAAAGATCCCTGTCCCTCACCCAAAGATCCAATCCCTGTCCAGGACTTCTCCCCTCCCAATGTTCTGATTTGTTACAACCCTTGAAGCTACACCCAAAGAACAAGTCATTGGTTGTTGTATGGTATCCACCCCGTTTCAAAAGGTTTTAAAAACCCGTGCATAGAAGTGCTCAGGGCTCTTTTTGCCTGTGTTCCCCTCTAGTACTCTTCTGTAAACCCTTCCCTTCTACCTCTCCTAATAAACCTGCTGGATTGTACACAACAGAAGCTCCTCCTCTACCTCCTTTGCTCAATCCTCGCCACTCCTCCCAAAAATCCAGCTGCTGAGCAACTGGCTCAAAGGTTCTGGCTCAGGCAAAACTCCAGCCTAGCCAGTTCCCCACTCTTGCCATTGCTCTCCGTGACAATGTAGAGCTAGCCAGGACTCCGGAGGACAGTGGCAGGTTTGTACGTGTTAGTAGTTTTAGTGGTGATACTAGTAGTAGTACTTTGTATACTTCAGCATGTGCAAACAAATCAAAGAAGTTTTTATTGTACAAAAGAAAGATGTAAGAAATAGAATCACAAAAAGTTCTCAAGATCTTACAGAGATAGTAGATGCAAGTATAGACATAAATGAAGGCTTTAAATTAAGACCTTAGAACTAACGAGACTTATCAGAACAACAAATAGCAACTACTACCAGATTTGATTTACATTCTTTTAACAGACCAGATTTTTTACAGCATTAAAATTGCTGTAGCGTAAAATAGCAATGCTTAAAACAAGCAAGAGAAGTGCCTCAAACAAGTAAAAAGAAATACATATTATAGTAGAGCTATGTAACACAAGGTAGTTAATAAACTACGAAGTTAAGAGTTTCTTTATAGTTGTACTGAGAGAGGGAAATGTGGGAAATAGTAAAGGAAAGAAGATTTCCAGAAAGCTGTAACAGCAGGCCTTAGAAACAGAAAGAACAGAAAACTTAAGAGCTAGCTGCAGCGGCAAAGTCTGAAGGTAGAAAAAGTTACAATAGTACAGCAAGCAAGGACACGAAATAATAGCTTGAATTTCAGGCTTGGCTAAGATAGACCTTAAGACTGCAGGAAAATATGCTTAGCAAGATAGTAGAAGGTTTTAAGCTTAATAATGGTGTACTGTGTATTGTTAATAGAAAGAAGACAAGCATTCTCTGAAGCAGGTGTACATGCGCTTTTAGTGATTGGCTAGAACAATTGTCTGTAAGCTTTAGCAATACTCTATTGGCTAGAAAGTTTTTTAAATGCTCTGTAACAAAGAAATCTTTGGCTGCTACTGGCAGTACGTGAGCTGTTGCCATCTTCCTACTGTCTTAACCATTAATGAGGCTGATGCTCAATAAAGCTCAAGGAACGTATCCTGGCAGTCCCGCCCTGCTTGTGAAAAACCCCAACACAGAAGGGAGTTCAGTTTTGCCTCAGACAAATTAATTTGCATTTCTGCAGTACACTGAGTTATTATACAGCTCTGGAAAAGTAAGTAAATAAAAAACCTAATATGTTACCAACTAGTTTCCAATACCAAAGTAAAACTAGACATGTGGGCCATACATGGGCTTAGAAACCCTACTTGGGATTATGACTTGCCCTTTTTGAGATTAGAATCAAAGTCAGGCTAAGGAAGCCAAATGAAAAATCAAGCAGTTGCCTCTCCTAAGACCCTGTTGCTGGCACTGAACTAGAATACAATAGCATTAGTAGAACAAAACAGTATCTGCTTAAAAATTATCTCACCAGTGTATAAGAAAACCTGGTTTCAAGGACTGGGTTGTTCTAAACAGCTGAGTCAGCTGTACATCAACCATATATATGTTCCTTTGAGGAACTGCGCTACTGCAAACTCAGAGCTAAAACATCTGGCATGCATTCACATAGCTCATCTGTTTCTCTCTTGGGCTCCCTCTTGAATGAAAGAGGCATAAGGATTAATGAGTAGAAACTACAACTATCTGAAATGCCAATCAATAACAAATCTGTGACTTAAAGGTATCAGGACATTTTGAAAGAATGACATGTATCTATTCAGGTATAAGTATTTTATTTGCACCTATTTTAAGGGTGCTATAAGCAAGAGAAGATTTGACTGTCTAATCTGCATAAAATTACATGGGTTTTTCACAAATTTTAATCATCTTATGAAACTCTTTTTTCTGTGTGATCGTTCACCATTCAAACAGCATAAATAAAAATACAAATAGAGAGACTCATCAGCAGGATACCTGAATGCATTTGAACCAGATCTGTAATGTATTCTCATTCCTCAAGCCATGTACAAGAATCAGAAGAAATTCTCCAACCTATTCCAAGGCATTGTGTATCAGTTCTATACACTCCAGCATGCTGCAGAAAAAGACAGGGCAATGAACAACACTGATCGTTGGACTGCTCACCATAATAATAATTCCTACTGACACAGTGAGACATGTTTGGATGTTTTGGGTGAGAACCAGAATTTGCATAATCTTTTGCCTTCTGGCTTTAGAATGATTCCAAGTGCAGAAAATATTCATGCTTTGTAAATAAAAATGGCTCTATGCTGTTGTGTATCAATTCCTGTAGTAAATATTAAATATTGATTATAAATATTGTTTTTATTTACTCCACAGAAGAAATTTATTTCTACTGCAAGCAGCTATTTGTTTGAGAGCAAATTTAGTTCTGTTTTGTATACTGTGGTCCATAAAAATCCTGATCTGTTCCCCTGCATAGTGTAACAGCAGGAATCCAGACAGATGTGACCCTTGCAAATGACAGTGTCCACAGAACTTATAAATCCCAGCTTGCTTTCTCTCTCTCTCTTAGCAGCTGGCAAAGCTCCTCCCCTGATTCTTTCCTACAACACTTCAGCCAAAACTGCCAGGGTCCCCAAACAAGTTCACTGTGGGGCTTTGTAGTCGACCTCAATTTTTAAAAAGTGTGTTGGGCCCTTGGATATAGAGTTCTTCCTACCAATCTGCCAGGGCAAAAAGGAACTAACCAGGGCAGAAAGATTATCTTCCAACTTACTTAGATTCAAAAAAACAGCCCTGCACATGGCCTGAAAGTTCTCTGAGCCGTTGGGCTGTCTATCCATGGTTTGGTCTCTTTTCATAACAGAGAGAAGGTACATGGCACATTCCTGCTACTAAGGACTCTTTAGAAGAAAATACTGAATGCATGTAAAGTCATTTTTAATGTGAGAATGAGGTATAATTGTGTCTTAGTGTAAAATTTTACAGGTATACATGCTCACATTTAGAAAATCATATTTCTTGAAGCCTTAGTTCTACAATATCTCAAGAATAGGAGTTTCACACAAAGCTTTGTGAGGTTAGCACCTAGCCCTAATCAGCACTAATGTCTTTTGTACACCTGCCTGGTTGAATCAGAGTTGTGTCAACATTCAAATGACTGTGTTCCACTACAAATCTATGGGGAAAATTAGTATATCCATATGTAAGTTTTACTACTTTAAGTATTAGGAAAGGAGCTTGCCCCAACTGACTAAAATACTGTATGTGCTCCAGCTCCAGTTGTAGCATAGTTTCATAATTATGCTGGAGCTTTGAAACAGTTTCCTGAATGAGTACTATTCACAGGCAATGTAATTAAGCACAACAGACACAGCAGAGTATAAAGGTTTCTGCATTAATTCACACCTACCACACTGTGAGGCTCTGTATGGCATGACCAAGTAGCACCTAACACAAAGTTTTTGTATGTATGTGCTCTAGTTCCTCTAAAGAGATAGTTACGTGCAGAGTAGGAAAAAAAAAAGGTGGCAGCAGAGAGAAAGCCTTCAGAGTGGATCTCCTGAGTTTCTCTCAGACCTAGTTAAGATGCAAGTGACCAAAACTGAAGTAAAACTTTCACCACAAATTTAGAGCACCTGTTAACTAACAGAAGATTATGTGTACACAATTCTTGAATAGAAAGTGACAGAATCATTTCTGCTAGCCTTTAGTTGAAACAAGAAGTTCAATTTATTTGTTTTAAATATGTTAATATTAAGAATAAAATAACATTCCATGAGAAAGTCCTTTAAATAGAAGAAAATTCACTTTTGATTTCCCAAGTAAGAATGCTATCCATTTCTCAGAGCTACCCTGAATACTAGAATAAAGCTAACAAAATTTCAAATTCCAGGTAGTGTCCCAACTGAGGCAAAACTGTCTTGGCTGATGTTCACACAGCTTTCCTATAAAGCAGTCAGGGCTGACACTAGAAATATTCCATTAGCAGACACATTGCCAGAAAAAAGCAAGAGAGTTTTTCTTTCCTGGACCGGATGCCATGAAATAATATGCAAAGGAGAGAGAGAAAGAAGATGCAATCCCAGATACAAGAAACAGTTAAAGCAGTTTCTTCCAGTTTAGTTAATAAAAAAAAAGGCGAACAAGCATGGCACAAAGTTAGAGGGAAGAGAAGAGAAAGATACACCTCCCATTAGCACCACACAGATGGGATGTGTGCTGCAGTCACAGAACAAGACTTGCAAAAGCCTCATCGAAGCCTCATCTCATGGCTACATCCAGCCCCACTGTCTGGGGACAGCATTCTGTGAATTGCCAGCCTTGTAGCTTTACACCTCCTCTCTTTTCCAAATAGACATCTGTGTTTCAGATTGGACCTTTCTTCTGCACGTCAATCCATGTCAACCTTTGCTCCTGGAATATACTGGTCCATAGAAAGTAACTACTGACAATTTCAGGAAGCTCGCTAATGGTCAAGTAATAATCAATGCAAAACACAATAAGAAAAAAGGCAGAGCTGAAAAAACATTGCTTGCTATTAAAGCTGTGTGGATATTCTCAGTTCAGTCGAAGAAAGAACAGAGAATTTCTCACAGGCTAAGCCAGGGAATCTTAGAAGAAAAGAATTCAAACAATTATTATCTCTCTTTCTGTAACCATTGTTTATAGATATGGTTTGCTAGGGGTGCTATTCATAGTGCACCAATAGTGTTAGAGGTTTTCACCTTAAGACCAATCAGGTCTTAGGTCCACTACTGTTCCTATAAGAACTGTAGATTTCTTAATACTATACACTATAATAAAGTGTCTTTCATGCCTTCTGCATCACAGAGTCAATGCTAAATACCCTCCAGTTGGGGGACCACCTGTTTCATCAAAGCTGCATTCAAAATGGCACAAAGTATTACATGTACAGAAAAAAAAGCCAACAAACGTATGATCTTGGCTTGTGTAACAACCAGTAGAAACAAGAAACCTCTGAAGTATTCAGATGTAATACAAAGATGCTAAAAACTTCCAACTAGCAAATAGATCAGAGTGATCTCATTATTTTGTTTCATGTTTGTTTCACTATAAGCAGCTGTCACCACCAATTATTCATATATAAATAACTAAGTTTGCTCTTTTCTGATTTTTAAATTTTAGTCAATTTGTCTAGTTAAGGACAACAGTGAACTGAAAGGTGAAACAATCATGTCACTAGACATTTTATTGTCTCAATATCTCATTTTAATATCTCAATATCAAATATATTGTAGCAATTAGAAATAATTCTAATTTTACTGAAACAGAGTAGATACTATTCTTATTTATTTTACAGAAATTGTGCTAAAAGTATACTTATAAGTGCTGTTAGTGTTGAAATGGGCTGTGTAGTGATGCACTAAATAATTTATTAAGTTGTTGTTTTTGCACTGGGTGACTGGGAACTTGTACTGAATAATATGTTTATATTTCCCCTCCCTTCTCACATGGTTTCTCCTCCACACACCCCTCTCCCCAATACCCCATGGTAGTGGTCTGTCCCAGGTTATCTCGTCCCTCACTTGTACCCATTGGCTGTAGTCCCTTCCTCCAGCCCCCTTTCCTAGATTTCAAAACCCCCTGCAGCCACCTGGGCAGTCTCTTTTTTTTCTCTCCCTGCTCACATGACATCACCTGGACAGCCAGGTGATACCATAGCGAGGGAATAAAGAGAAGAAAAGGGTGCCTCAAGTTCTTTTATTTCTGTCCTTGAAGTAATGGAGCCTTAGGAGGTCTGGAGCTAGCCAAAGAAGACCCCTGAAAGGCCCTCCATTACTTCAGGGCTGTACTTCCTATTTGCAGAAATTTCTACATCAATTAGACAACTGGGATCTACTGTACTTCAATAAATGTCATTAATACTACTTTTACCAGGAGTACTACAGCCATAGTAATAAAGGGTTGGGAAGTGGCACCTAATTTGTTTTTTAAATAACATGGCATAGCAACTGGAACAAATATAAGCTAAAAGATGAATTTCATATTGAATACAGTACAAGAATTATTATTATCCTTGCTGAAAAAAAAAGTCTCTTGACTTTTTGAATGCCTCTGAATACAATTCAGTATATGGAGACTATAATATTTCCCTTTATTTCTCCCCCGCTTGATTTAAAAACAAGGAATGCAGAGTTCATTTCATTGTTTCTGAAAAAACTCAGTGGTGGAAAAAACCACTTATGGTCCTAATCAGAAGCCAATTTCACACAGCACAGAAACCTAAGTGCATACTTTGAAAATGGCTAGCAACAAATGCTTTATGAAGATGTCATACAAATAAGCAGCCACAAGCAGGAAAATAAATCAGGCCAAGTAAAAGAAAAAATAATAAATAAAATAATTACTTACACTTCTGGTAACATGATTTTTAACCATCTCAGAGTTATTAGCCTGCAAAAGGAGAAAAGTTAACACAAACTACTTTAGTTCTCCAGATAGCTTAAGTACATTCTAAGAAATCCCCTCCTAATGGCATATACATACATACATACACATACACACAAAAAAAAAAAAACAAAAAAACAACACAAACATTCAGAAGTACATATTCATTCTACAGTATTAATAAGCTAACTACCTTTCAAACAGATATGGAAAATTAATTCATTTTGCATTATCGTCCTGCATATTCAGGTCTATATGACAGTACTCAGCTACTGAGAGTGTTTATTCCAAGGTACAGTATCTATGGAGATGTACATTTCTAACCACTTACTCCCTTTTGCATTTTTACCCAATTTCTCATTTTATGCTTTTTCATGAAAACAGACACTCGCGTGGACATCAATGAAGTGAACTGCTGAGAATTTTCTGTAAGTACTGGACAAAAAAATCTTCTCAAGGCTTTAAAACATGATAAATTCTATCAATGGAGGTTTAAAACAAACCTTTTAAAAGCAAAGAGCCAATCCATTACTACAAAAAGTCTTATATTAGCAGTCGTACAACTAAATAATGGCCTCTAAATCCTGCTGTGGGAAAGATGTTTTGAACTAGAGAGGCAGTTTCATAACAGTCAACTTTCTTTGCTCACTGAAGTCCAGACACACTCTAGTTACAAATCTCAACTGGAAAGAGCTATAGGTTTTCAGTGTGTATAATTACAACACCTTCAAAACCTTGCTTAGTGAAATGAACCACACACAGTTTACCATACCAGGGCATACATCCCACATCAACCATAATGCTTACAATGTGGGACTGGCTCTCAGTTAATCCATGAGAATAGGCTTTGCGTTTTTTACTTAAAAGCTTGACTTACCTTATCAGCTATCAAATCTCCACAGTGTTGAAAGTACAAATCTGTCAGTCAGAAGGACTAACATACAGACTTACCAGTGCTCTTAATTTAACCCATGAACCCTATTGTTTGAAACTTCCAGGTTCTTCTCAGCAGATTAAACGTGATATATAGGACAAACAACTGTATAACTATAGTTACTATTATTTCAGTCTTAGCACATCCACTGCTATCTAGGAAAATACACAGACTCAAATAGAGAAAGGCAAAACAAACAAAATACAGTTTTTGGATTCACTTGGAAATCTCCATACAAAGAGACTTCATGAGGTGCACAAGCAGAGCACTTGGGAAAACACATTGCCCACTTTGGTCCTTCACCAGAAAGTTCATACATAAGCTGAACTCAGCACCCACTCTTCCATAACAAGGCTATTTATGTAACTGCATCTAGAGACATAAATGAGGCTTACACCTAATGTGTGCCAAGTAAAAGGGGTTTTGTCCGTGTATTTCTCAGTCTGCCATTGGATTGCTGTAGTCTGCAAGTTTTCTAGGATAGCTGTAAGGTGGAATATGGAAAAAGAAGCAAGAAGCTCTTCTCTTCATTTTTTAATGTTTTGAATTTGCTCTCCAGTTTGTCAAGCTTCTACTGAAATGTCTCATATTCTCTCACGCTGCTAGACACAATAGCTCTCTTCACTTTAGTACTGAGAGGAAACACAGAGTCCTAAAAGCACAGGGCTTGACATAACTATCTCAGCTTTCAGGATCACACTGTTTCTTTTTTCTTCAGACTTAAGGGGAAGACTGCTGAAATTAGTTCTGCTGAAAGAACCATCTTAGACAAACAGATGTGTTTTTATACACATGGAGTGTCTGTATGCATGTATGTAATAAGGGATTACACTCAAGCCTTCATACACTCCCTTCACAGCTTTAAAATTGTTGCCCCCAAGCCAAATATTGCTATTCCTGCTGCCTATTCATCAGCTTTAGGACTAAAATTACAAATAAACTCCTTGACTGGCTAACTTCTGTGGTACATTTGTTTGAGATGTGGACAATCCAGCTTCAAGTCTCTGAACACATATGAAGAGGGGCTTTGAAAGTATATTCTAATATCCAAGCTAAACATCTTAACCAAGACTATCAGCCCCGCTGAGACTGAAGACTTGAACTTCAAATTCCTAAAGTTTTCGTGAAGGCTTGACATTTCCTTTTGATCTTCAACATTATTTACTACACTGGCATGGGGTGACCATTCTAACCACTCTGAGACAGCTGTGCCAACTATAAATCTTTCTGATTTTAAGTCCTAAAAAAAGTATTAAAAACAAAACAAAACAAAAAACAAAAAAAAAAAAAAAAAAAAAAAAAAAAAAAAAAAAAAAAAAAAAAAAAAAAACACCCAGCCAAACTGATTTTACAATCTCTGTAACAAAACTGTGAAAGTCCTCCCTTCCTTCCTTCCCTATTCATCTCATGGCTGCTGTTTCCATTTTCTGAGTTCTCTTCCATTTGGAAGACATACTGCCATAAGCAAAAGGTCTGATATCTCACATGGAAAACATCACCAAATATTAAAATATCTCACCACATCATTTTTGGGGTGTTTTTTTCTAATACTATGTGTAAAAGGAGGTTTCCATGGGGAAACTGTGATGTGTATTAAGAGAATTATTTTCCAGATGTAAAATTAGAAATCAGAGTCAACAGAAGATTTGATGCCTATCACATTTCATTAGCCCCATGTTTAGCCATTATACTTAAATTCAATATAAGGTATTGAACACCATGATTAACAGTATATTCAGAATATTATGGCTAACCTGCATAACACATGTGTATGCTTATGACTTTACTGACATCATGGAAACGTACTGGGACAACTCCTATGACTGGAGTTTTGGAATGGAAGGGTACAGGCTCTTTAAGAAGGACAGGCAGGGATGATGAGGAGGTGGTGTTGTCCTCGCTGTAAATGAGCATGTAGTTCTACCTCATGACAGATGAGGAGCTGATTTGAAAGTTTACAGATCAGGATGAAAGGGGAGGAGGGCAGGAACAGATGACATTATTAGTGCAGGCCTACTACAGGCCACTTGACCAGGAAGACCAAGCTGATGAGGCCTTCTACAGTAAAACAGAATGGCCTCAAGGGTCACAAGCCCTGGTCCTCATGGGGAACTTCAAACAACCCAGTATCTGTTGGAAGGATGATGCAGCAGGACACAGGCAATCCAGCAGGTTCCTGGAACACATTGATCCCTTCCTTCTCCAAGTGACACATGAGCCAACAAGGAGAAGAGCTATGCTGGATTTTGTTTTCACCAACAAGGAGGGGGTGGTGGAGAACATGAAGCTCAAGGGAAGCCTAGGCTGCAGTGACCACAAAGCAGTGAAATTCTAGATCCTTGGAGTAGTAAGGAGCATGCACATCAAGCTCACTACCCTGGAATTCAGGAGAGCAGACTTGGCCTTCTTCAGGGATCTCCTTGGTAGAATGCCGTGGGCTTAAAGCCCTGGAGGGAAAAGGGGCTCAAGAAAGCTGGATGAAATTCAAGGATTGTCTCCTTCTGGCTCAAGAGCTATGCATCCCTACCAAGAGGAAATTTGGCATGGATTAAAAAGTTGCATCTGGACAAACTCAAACACAAAAAGGTATGCTCTAAAAGGTAAAAGCAAAGACTAAAAAAAACCAGAAAAACTGTCTGAGCAGCCAGGGAACTGACACAATGAAATCTGGTCAAGGGCATTAAAGGTAGCTTTCCATAGGTATACTGGTGATAAAAGAAAGACTAGGGAAAATGTAGGTTTTCTTAGGAAGGATATGGGAGACCTGGTTACCCAGGACATGGAAAAGGCTGAGGTACTCAATGAAGGTAATGGCAGGGACTGGAAGAATGAAGAGCTGTCTGCTGTAGAAGACCACAAGATCCAAGGCCATTTAAGGAACCTGAAGGAACACAGGTCCATGGGACATGATGAGAAATATACATGGGTACTGAGGGAACTGGAAGTGACTAAGTTACTATCCATCACATTTGAGAAGTTGTAGCATTCCACTGAAGCTCCAAATGACTAGAAGAAAATGAAACATAACCCCCATTTTTATAAAGGGAAATAAGGAAGACCCAAGGAACTACAAACCAGTCAGTCTCACCTCAGTGCAGAGCAGATCCTCCTGGAAACTAAGCTAAGGCACATGGAAAATAAGGTGATTGGTGATGGCCAACATGGCTTCACTAATGGCAAATCTCACCTGACAAATTTGGTGGCCTTCTATGACAGCATTACAAGAACTGGCAGATGAGGGAAGAGTGACTGACATCATCTACCTCGTCCTGTGCATTGTATTTGACATTGTCCCACACAACACCCTTGTCTTTCAATTGGAGAGACATAGATTTCACAGATGGACCACCAGGTGGATGAAGAATTGGCTGGATAGTCACAGTGTTACAGTCAATGGCTTAATGTACAAGTGGAGACCAGTGGCATTCCTTAGGTGGCTATTGAGACTGACACTGTAACATCTTTGTCAGTGACATGGAGAGTGGGATCAAGTGCACCCTCAGCAAGTTTGTCAATACCAAGTTGTGTGATGTGATGGGCATGCTGGAGGGAAAAATGCCATGCACAGGGACCTAGACAGGCTTGAAAGGTGGGCCTGTGTGAACTTCATGAAGCTCAACAAGGTCAAATCCAAAGTCCTGTGCCTGGGTTGGGACAATCCCAAGCATAAATACAGTCTGAGCCAAGAATGGATCAAGAGCAACCCTGGGAAGAAGGCCTTGGGGGTGTTGGTGAACAAGAAGCTTGATATGTCTCAACAACGTATGCTTCCAGTTGAGAAAGTCAACCATATCCTGGCCTGCATCAAAAGCAGCGTGGTCAGCAGGTCAAGGCAGATTGCCCCTCTTCATCTGTGAGAACCCACCTGGAGTGCTGCATCCAGCTCTGGAGGCACCAATATGAGAAAGATGTGGACCCACTGGAGCAGGATCCAGAGGAGGGCTATGAAGATGATCACCTCTCCTATGAAAATTGTGTGAGAGAGATGGGGTTGTTTAGCCTTTAGAAGAAAGGACTCGAGAGAGACCTTAAAGCAGCCTTCCAGTACCTAAAGGGAGCCTACAACGGAAGTGGAGAGGGACTTTTAACAAGTTAACAACTTTTAACTATGTAGTGCTAGGACATGGGGGAATGGCTTTAACTGAAGGAGGGTAGTTTCAGATTAGATATTAGGAAGAAATTCTTTACTGTGAGGGTAGTGAGGCACTGGAACAGGTTGCCCAGAGAAGCTGTGGATACCCACACCTGGAAGAGTTCAATGCCAGGCTGGATAAGGCTCTGAGCAGTCTGGTCTAGTGCAAGGTGTCCATGCCCATGGCAGGGGAGTTGAAACTAAACAATATTTTAAGGTCCCTTCCAAGCAAACCATTCTATGATTCTATGGTTCTACCTCTGCACCTCACCGATCAGAGCATTTCAGTATCAAACACAACAAAACATCCTTGTCACCCCCCAATAAAGACAGTTCAAAGGAAATTAGATTGACATGGTTAGAAATAAAAAATACTTTTCTGTGGAACGAGCTAAAATCATTCCAAAATCAATCCCACCTCTCTCTCCTACCATTACTGAAGAAAACCATCACGGATTTTTGACAATGACTCCCTAAAAACAGCCTCTCTGAAGGAAAAATGAAGTCATTATAGCAAAAGATAAAATGACACCACTTATAGTTTCTTCACCTTCTTCACCTAACTTCATTTCACTCATCAGTAGGGCTACCTTGTCCTGAACGCTTCTCATTTGGATTGCACTTCAAAGACATCCAAAACCCAATTAATTCCCCCTTTCCACTCTCGAAATCTACCAGGTAGTGTTGTGACACTTCTCCAAGAAACAGGCTTGAGTTTTGACTCCAGCATCTAATGACATTAAATGAGAACAATCAAAAGCAAGTTCATATGTAACACTCCTGCCACACCATTTTACTCCTGAGTAAGTACTACATTTTTGCACCAATGTGAAAAACCTAAATTAAATGAAACAAGTATGATTTCTGACATGATAGAGAACTAAAATTGAAGGGGATGCCAGAGGCTGAAGTTTAGTTAAGCAATAAACAAACAGAATCCACCATTATATAGCAGTCAGACCAAACATCAGAATTTTACCTAAAGTATCACACTTGCTTCACAGTTGTATCTGAAGAGAAGGGTCCACATAGATACATAATTCATTGTGCTTATTACAATGAATTCTGACTATAAGAAAAATGGATTTTTAAAATAACATTAAAAGATTTGTCTTTTCTTTTGAAAGACAAGTAGCAGTCCTCGATTACATTGTAATAACTAATGCCACAGTCATTTATTATTTCAATATTTGGCTAGCATTCACTTATAGTGATGGCATTAGTACTGTCCTATACTTTCACAAATTCCAGTGTTGAAAAAACATTTTCAAATATTAATCAGAGGCATCTTCACAAGGGACGTAAGATTTGTCACTTTCAGTATAAGCTATGGAAGAATAGAAAATTATGCAGATAAGCAGAAAAAAATACACCCTGCAGTGATTATTTCCCTTTTCCAGTGTGCGCTGTCAAGCAGAACCTATGCAAGTCCATTTGCTTTTTAGTGAAGTCAAACATATAAGAAAAATTTCTATGCCATCTGAAAACTATCGATACTGAGAAATCTGAAACATGGATAATTTTTCTTTAGAGAAAGAAAGCTGGGAAGGCTGAAAGAAGCACGCTATACCTTGAAAGAACATCATGCTTCTGGATTTATCTGCTGTAGTAATTAGTGTTACACTTCTGAAAAGCAGATGCCTCTGCCTTGAAAAAGTACCACACTCAGTAGAAAGATTTGAAGTCAATTTGGAGAAAATAAACAAGCAGGCAAACTTGGTTCTGGAAACTACCAAACCTTTCCCTCTTGCTGATTCCCTGTTTCTGTCGATTGTTAAAAGAAAGCCTGCTTTTCATTTCATTTTGGATGAATGCCTGGAACTGAACATGCTGTATTATAACAAAACTTCATATTTGAATTCCTATTAAATCTTTTAATGCTCTAATATTCCTAGAAACAATGTGAGCCCTCCCTCCTGGCAAATGCAATGACTGGCTTTTGAATTGAGCGTGCCTTGCACAGCTCAATTCAGGATCACTGCATTTCATTAATTTGAGGGATTGGGGTAGCCAATTAATGCAGTTTTATTCTCTGTGCTCTCTTATGACTAAGTCAGAGACATTTATGAACAAGGCACTGGCTGCATTAAAAACAGCTTTTTGGAACCTCAACTCTGCATGTCTCTGAAGAGCATGGCCTTACTCTGGTAAGCACTTGAAATCTAAACCTAAAAAAACCTCATAGAAATGCATTACAAAGAGGCCCACACCATCCCTCTTCTGGAGAACTGAAATCCAAAAAAAGTTTAAAACACAATCATGTCAAGTATTTCAAATTAGGCATCAGGTCACAGATTTTATCAAGAAAGTGTCTCATCAGTCTGTTCTTCTCCATATCTATGACTACAAATCAAGAAATTGAGAAAACTAGGAAAATCTTTTTAAGAAGCTGAAAGAAAAAAAAAAGGAAAGGAAGAGAAAAGCACACATCAAAATTTAATAAAGAAAAACTGAACAGCAAGACAGAGCTTTAAAAAAAGTTTCAAAAAGTTTCAAGGCACCCTTGCTTCCTTATGAGTTCAGGAAAGCTGTATGAACCAGAAGTGAAGAAACATCCCTCCTTAAATGTTTCTCCAAAGCCCACAGTTTTCATGGAGACATGAGCACTATGGTTCTGGATGGTGACAGAGCAGGAACTGAACAGACAAATACAACCCTCCACTGGGTATTCCCACCCTTTGCAAACAAACCAGAGAACAGAACAAGGCTGTTGCACTTCCCTTCCCATGATGTGGAGGCACGTGCATGAGTCAGGCAGCTATAGCCTGCAGCACTCCCTTAAGAACTGCTCTGGTGACAGTCTTGGAAGGAGCCAGGAAAGTTCATATCAATGGGAAAATCTGGTAGATTTAGCATGTCTTCACCTGCACCAAATCATGCCTGCATATGCATATAATGCTTGTTTTGCATGCATCTCACAGATCCTGTGAGCTGAAGTCTGAATGTAGCACACATAAAAAAAGGGAAGTTTCCCTAAATAATGGAGCTGGGCATGTTCCTAGTTTTCCGTAAGCTTTCCACACTATTCTTGGAAGAAGAAAGACAGGAAAACATGAGAACTAATTAGCCATTAGTCACAGACACTTATTACAAACCAAACCCACTTGATAAATGTTTCACAAAAGCTTTTACTGATGTAAGCCAGAAACCAAATTCAGAGCTGGCAGAGCAAAATCATTGTATATGTCAGTTTCTAGCTCAGTTTAGTTACTGTCATACTCCACTGTGTTTGGAGGTCATGCCTGACTAACCCAAATTAACATATTATATCTTCTAGTAATGAGACCCCACTTTAAATGAAATTAGAGAATGCAATCCTTCATCTACATGCACAGACCTTCCCAATACTACAAACAATTATTCAACTTCCCATTTCTTAAAAAATCTCTTGCATGCCCACATTAAAAAC
Source organism: Peucedramus taeniatus (assembly GCA_013400575.1). Lineage (NCBI taxonomy): Eukaryota > Metazoa > Chordata > Aves > Passeriformes > Fringillidae > Peucedramus > Peucedramus taeniatus. The sequence continues at coordinate 11,760 of WBNO01025766.1, read as the reverse complement.
AGATTAACTGTGTTCTGTGGGAACAGTAAATTGTCTCACATTGTTTTTCTCAAAACATATGTTTAAAAATGAATGTAGAAGGGATAAAAATTCATTTTTTCATATTCACTGATCTTTCTCATACAAAGCTTCTGGAGAGGATTGCATTCAACAGCATGAAAAAAAAGGAAGGAGAGGGTTCTTTTGCAACAGGGGACAAGCATTGTTTCAAACACTGTTAAGAGTATTGAATTTTCTTAAAGTTTCCTGTTCTCTTCCTCACTTTACCCATACATAGCTGGGAGTTTGGTTTAACTTTTATGTACTTTTATGTATCAACATGTATTTTCAGTTCTTAGTTTTTAATTTTTTTGGGGAAAATATTGGCACTAGGTTTAATGTATGTAGGTGTATATATAAATTACCATGGATTTCAAGTAAAAAATGAGATAGGCATGAAGCCTTTGTGACTTCACACTCACTTCTTCAGCAATTCTTTCAAGGTATGCTCCTACTCCTTTTAAAAAACCAAATGAAAAACACACCCACCCAAAAAAACCCCAAAGTAAACCAATCTCTATTTCTCCCACAATTACTTTTATTCTGTTCTCCTCCTGTTTTGAAACAGTACAGAGCACAATCTAACTCACTGTTCAAAATCAGGTTTTACTTTGCTAGGAGGGGCCTGAATGTTCAAGTCTTTGATTTTTCCTTCTACAGAGAGAAAAGAAGCTTGAATAATTAAGGAGAAATGGGTGGGAATCAGAACCATTGACATCCTTCCCCAGCTTCTACCAAAATTATCAAACTTTCACTCAAAGACTTAGCAAAACAGCTAAACAAACTTCAGCTTGAAGTGACTGTTATGGTAAAATATGCTTTACAGGTATGTGTCCATTTAATCTGTCCGCATTATAACAGCTAGTTATGAAAAGTGATATTTAGGTGGCAAAATACATGTATGCAGAATTCTTTGGTAACCATTTGGAAAAAAACAAAAGAAAAAAAGGGGGAGGGGAAGAAAGGCTATTAAGGTTAAATCAGAAATTTCTGTGCTGAAGATCACTTTTTAAATGTGTCTTAAAACTGACAAGTCATGCAGTCATAAGGACCATGCATCAATTAAGTCATTTTAAGATAAGAATTCATGTATGTAAGAGGTTTGGGCCTTCACACATTTCTTTACTTCAAGAAATTTGGCGGCATAGGTGATGGGACTCTGAGGAATTAAGATTTAGTTTGCTTTATTCTTTTCAAAGATACACTATCATGAAGGACAAAAAAGAAATTCAGTGAAGAATAGTAGCTTACTGTCCTTTTGAAGCATCTTAAAATACCCTAGAGTATTTCCTGGAATCTAAAAATTATCTCTAAAATAATATCCTTCTGTTGACGTTCCTTTTTATTTTTATCTTTTTTAAGTAATATATGAAACAAGAAGTATTCAGAGCTTTATGGTTAGGGCCTAAACCTTTTCTTATTTTGACAGCAGTAGAGAAAAATACTTAAGTTGTTGGCATTTTTTTAAATTAAAAACATCAATATAAGAAATACTATCAACTGAGTAACTAAAAATCTTTCAAAATAAGATCCAATAATTCCAGTAAAGACCATTTAAACAAACCTACCATCGTTTATTTTTATCTAATTTTAGACGTACTATATAAGCTCACTCAGCTCTAAGATAAAAACAAACAAACACAATGATCATGCCACTTTTTCCCCCTCCCCTTTCATTTTTCTTTGGTTTTTGGGTTAAGCTATAAATCTCTGCAATGAAAGACCATTCCCACAAATAGTCCATTGTTTCTTCATGAAATAAAATTAAGTCCAACAGAATACGTCATCTTTGCTAAACATTTGAATTGAATTAACAGAGCTAGACTAACATCATCCCACATTCTGAAGAATGTGCATGACACCACAAAGTAAGTAGTGTTAGAACACAGGAACTGCTTTGTATTTTAGCACCTGAAAGTCCAAACAGCTGCATTGAGTTGGGATATGAGGCTCCTAATGTCATTACAAAGCTTCAAGACGTGGTTCACGAGAAATGGGAAGGGCCAGTTTGGTAATAGACAAAAGAAAATACTCAATAAAACACACATTTTGAAGAAAAAGAACATCTGTGAATTTCATCAGGCTTCAATAGTCTTCCAAGAAATATGTCACGGAGAGTCTAACTACTGTCTTGCTGTAAGCCAATTTAAGGAGTGCAATATAGGCAACCTTTACATTGACTAAAGAGATGCAACACTGATTTAAAGAAGGCGTATGTATTGTTTATTCATGTGACGACTAAAAGATTGGAATTCCTTGGCTGGAGTGAATGGGGATAAATCCATGGTTCAGCAGCAAATTATGATGCCACAAAGTTTTCTTTAATTTGAATAGATGCTGCCGTCCCTATTATCTAAACCTCTCAACTACTTCGACTACTTATTCTTGATCTTGCCAAAACTTTACACTCAAAACAGTTGTAAAAGAAACCACTTACAGCTATTCCTCCTTCAGAACAACAGAACTCTTCACTAAATAGATAAAATTTACTTGTGCTGAACAAAGACTCCTAATATAAAAATGCCACATTTCACACCAAAAGCAAACCACACTATTCAGTCTCACTCTCAGCAATAAAACATATTGTATACATATACATATATGTGTGTGTGTAGTGAAAATATTTTACCGACAGATATCCCTGCAAGAAATTTAAATAGAATTCCACTCCTTCTGCCCAAACTAGTAAATGTTGATTTGGTGACTGAATACACCTGTCTACATTCCTGCTAGTAAACTAAAACAGGTTAGGCCACTTATGCCATGTACACTCTTTACATGCCAGCAGGTCACAGAGTCCATTGGGACTACATTATCAGCATTGCCCCATGTACACATAAACCAAGTTCAATCAGAATTATTAATGACTAGTAACATATCCCACAGGTTGCTATATGTTTAAAATTTCTTCTGAACCACAGTAACTGGTTTTCCATTCCAGAATCAATACTTGGGTTGTGTGCACAACACAAAAGAAAGCAACTGCAGTTGCCACTATGCCCCTAATACTGTGAGCTACGAAGAAAGGGTTTCTTTTCTATTTATAATTTTAGCAGTGATGCTATACAAGATCCTCAGACTCTGATATGGGTTAATTCATAAAATTACTGGGTCAAATCCAGGAGAGACCTCCAATTAGTTGATCCTCACATTCCTCATAATACTAGAAATTACTGAGTTTGATTTCCAGGCTTTGCTTTACAGGATAATAATTTTAAAAGCATTTTTTGACTTCTGTAGTTTATGATCGGTAAGTACGATTACCTCTATTTTTCCAGCAGGGAAACCAAGATACAAAAATGTACAAAGTAACTTGGCCAATTCACACAGCAATGCAGAAACAAGATGCAGGATTCCTAATTGCCAGTGGTTGTATCACTTACCTAAAATACATAGAGTTCTTGGCTGACACTTGTACATCAGCTGTTGGCTGCACAGTCCTAGTAATGACACTAGCAGCTGCCAGTGCCGGTTCAATAAGTAACTGTTACAATCCATCTTCCAGGCATCACCCATATTACCCTTGGAGCTAAAACAACCAAATACAGTATTGCAAGCCAGAAAAGGCTTAAGGTTTTCCTATCCTAACCAAGTATGGGTTCCACCAGGAACAAAAAAAATAACAGGTCCCAAATAAATCTTACACTACCTGTACTTCCAAACTGACATGAGACATAAGTATGTTGAAATAAATAATTACTGAAGTATTTTTTATATTTAAAGCACACAAATAGAAGCATAAAACATGTGGATTCCTGCATGGGACAGGACACAGTAACAAGCTTCAGGAATAGACTCTTGATTTGCCAAGCCTTCAGAGAGGAAAGGGGATAGCACAGTACTGAAATAATAAAGAGGGTACAGGAGACTACACAAATAATCTAACCTATAACCTAATAAAACCTGATGGATATCAGTAGTGTCAAAAATACTTACCAGCTCATAGCTGCTTAGAAGAAAGCAGGGCGTCACCACCTGGAATAAAAAATGATGACAAAATAAGGAAATAAAGATAGTACCTTTGGAGATGTCCCAGCTGCATTGTTTGAGCTCTGTCCAGACAAAGAAGCACCAATCAGAACAGGTGCAGAACCTGAGCATCCACTGCTTCTCTCAGCTGTACTATCTACTTTCAGCTCCTTAAAAAGTTAGCACTAGCTCAGTGCAAACTCAGTGCCCTGCTCACATACTCAAATCAATGAAACAGGTTGAAGAGTAATGCCTTCCCTCACATCACATACACAGGGAATCATTAAGGGTTTTCTGCCTTCCTCTATCCTTTATAGCATTCTTTAATCATCACCTCTGTTTTAGTTAATGAGTAAATATTCTGCTTTTCAAGAAATCTAGAACTTCAGCAGTTCCCAACACCTTACCCTTGTTCTGGAACTGACTTCGGCTCATGGGTTTAGCAGAGGAAGCAAAATAGATATTCTGTGGACTCACATATCTTCACAGATTTGTCTCCAAATTAAAAGCACTTCCTCTGAAGAACATAGATATGTCTGTGTATATAACATAAAAAAAAAACCCAAACCACCTTATTTTGATATTCAGAAACCAAAACACAAAGAAATCCAGGAAAAGCATGACTAACTTGGATTACATGATGATCTACGGAAAACCAAGTGTTAGATTATTTTTACAATCTCATATAGCAGGCACCCTCAAATCTCACACATACAGTCTAAAGACTGTAGGTTCATCCCTTTACACCACTCAGCTGAGCTTCAGTAGCAGTTATCATGCATGGTCACTTTAACAAATACCTTGAGGTTAATCCCAGTGATAACTGTTTCATTTAACATGTTCACCTTCAAAATTATGGCTCTCCAGGACAGATTTGTCTCTCAGCCAGCAGAGTGGAGCCAGAAACTCTGCAGCAACACCTGGACAACAGAGGTGGAGTTTTCTTTCAGAACCGCTGCTATGATCTTCTGAACACTCCTATGATGATTCAGTTCATGGTACACAGAGTGGGTTACTGAGTAGAGGAGGCCTCATGCCTCAGATCATTTGCAATCCTTTGAATATTAAAAAGAAGATGCAGCTCATGCAACAGAGCAAGCTGCAAGAACAGAAAGAAACATCAGTTCTGTACACAACACAGGCAAAGAGTCAAAGGGGCTACTACCTGATTACACAAGGACAACCCATTCCAGCTTAAGCACTCAGGAACAGTTTTTAACCACTAGCATGGAAGAGACAGCATTTGCCTCTGTAAATGGTTATGAAAACGATCGATCTCCAATTCTCAATGCTTCTTAAATCATAAATTACTCATAGAACGGGGAAAAAAATAGCGTATTGTTTCTTCAGCTCCCTGCTCACTCATGATCTCCAGACTATCCCTAAAGAAAACAGGACAGATTAAGCTCTTGCAGTTTGTCTGCTCTCCCCTCTGACTCCTCAGTGGGCTTGCAAGTCCGAGGTTTTAATATGCTACATCTCTGCAGTTCATTTTGTGACTGCGACTTATGATTCACTACTCTATCCAACCAAACACCCATACTTCCATACATGGAAGATGTTAACTAATCTGTCATAATAGCATGCCTATTGCTGGAAGCAAGGACATCATCTGCCTTGGTGACCTCTTGCCTGACACAGCATGCAAAACTTCATACGCCACCTTGAATTACAACCACCAACTCTCCTTTCAAGCCAAAGTGACAAACCACCAAGCAGAACAGTGCCCAGCTGAAAGAATCAAAGCCACATACACCCTGCACCACCACCACAAGCATCAAACACCTGCATCTAGGGAGGAAAGACTGTCTCAGTTGTCCTGACCATGCGATTACTTCATATTTATCAACTGGTTTTGCTTGTGTTCCCATTAGCAACACGTAAGGTTAAAGTAGATAAACATGACATTTAAATTTCTTTCCACTCACTGCATATGCTAGGAAGAAATAATTAATGGAAACACCAAAGGAGTTGGCAGGCTGGCTGAGTAGAGCAGTGGAAGACATGAACTAGCATTAAATGCTCATGTAATTAATAAATGGAACCACTCTGGAATAAAATTGTCATCACTGACATACATAAATATAATCTCTGCTGCCTCCCCTCCCCTCCACTGATCAAAACCCTTGAGAAACCAAGCATATCTTTTCCCCTTTGGCTAACTAAAACACAGTTCTGCTGTAATTTGCTTGCTAATTACAGCTGACTCACTGCCTAAGAAAAATCCCCTTTCTTCTGACACAAGAACACTTGGGACATCCATTGGACAAGAACTTAAGAAGAGAACTGCAGATCTCTGCAGATTTGTGGCATCTTATTCAGACAATTCTGGACTATGAAAAGATGAGAAGTAACACTAAAAATAACACTTGATTTTTTTTCTTCCCTGAGCTCCTCCTGAGCTCCTCTATACTTTAAACAGATATATATAGCAAACTGACTTTACAAAAAATTTTTATCTTCTTCTGATTCTGTGTCTTCTGCACTTCTTTTTTACAGAAATCAAAGACTTTGATGTTCTGCTGCTGTTTTTGAGCTACAAAACTCAATGAACCACCCAAGATGCACTGATCTTTTCTTCTTCTAACTCCATATACACAAATAGCACATTTCTTCCCAGATGAAGGAAAACAATCAAAACCTTGCTGTATTCCAACTTCAGTTCTCATAAGCAGTTGAAGCAAATTCTTCCACTGTTAACCCAGACACAGGCTAAAAGCAAGAGAGTTTTTTAACCTGTTAACAGGTAACAGAGGATATTATGACATTCAAAACAATCTAGGTTGAGAATATATGAGTGGCTCCAATTCTCTTTCCTAGTTTTCAAAGGTCTGGGACATGCTAAAAATAAGCTTTATAGAAAAAGTATAGAGCTAAAAAGTAAAACAGCATGACTTAAGTCCAGTGACAACGCAGAGATAGAAAACCAAGTATAAAGGTCTCAGTCATTGGTTTAAAAAGTTACACACTGTGTACCAACCGCACAAAACAATAAACTTTGAAAAGACTTCTCTGATCCACCTACTGAAGCTACAGCTAATCTTAAAGACATCTACAATAACCAGGCTTTTCAGCTTTCAATAGTTTCTTTATTCTTGTAAGAAACATACTGCATATGCGTTAGTGTAATATTTCATAACTCCACACCAAGGTGGATTTAGCTTCTGTACTTCTACACATTCACATATTAACAAGCCATACCAGGATGTAGGAATGCTTTGCCTATTTTAAGAAATAGCTACCTTTTAGGTGCTCAGCACATAACCACAAAGGTACATTGTTAGTCTATTCACAAATAATCAAGCAACTATTTCAAATTACCTGTTCTTGTATACACAGTTAATATGAAAACATTTTCCTCGAGTGATATTTCCTGCATTCAGCCTTAGTTTGAAAAAGTCCCATATTGATGGAAAAAAGATTTAAAATATTTTCTTTTATGAAGAATTCTCATTCCAATGAATCTGCAGGTAGATTTTCTTTAAATGACTATTACATCAGTCATATCAGTTAATGAGTAACTGACTAACATGAGATAAATGTTAAGTCAAACAAACAAAAAAAAAAGTCAACAAATGGCAGGATATCGGCCACGAGGGAAATAAAATCTATTCCTGCTTGCTCTTAATAGCCCCCTAGTAATGCCCCCGCACAACACACAACAGTCCATTGGCTGGGATAACCAGTAGTTACATTTCAGTGATTTTTTTCCCCACTTACAGATGCATACTTCATTTTAATCTTCCTTCTTTTTTATTCTCTTTTTGCAAGAAGTATGTGATTTTTTGGAGGAAGAACCATCTTCAAAGAATGAGCAAGTTATTACTGAAAGTGTATTTCAAAATCCAAATCTCAAACACTTCTATATTGCTTTTGCAAAAGCAATTTAACCACATAGTTATAATGAATCACTTTCTTTCAAGCTACAGTTTTATCAAGTAAGAAATTCTGGCATGCTTGCCACAGGTTATGTGTAACACAAACTATGTGCAGGGGGAAGAATCTTCACCTATAAAGTAACCTACTAAAAACCCTGTTTGCTCTAGTTCACTACTTATATTACAAAATTGAGGAGAAAGGGTGAAAAGACCAGCAAAATGAAGTCACTGACATCCTGCAAATAGCGTGAAGTTATAGTCATGTTAGATTTTCTGAATGTTACATGGATGACTGTCAGAAGCCTACATAGTAAGCTATATGGTAAGCTCATGGACATATTGAATTTATATATATATATATATATACACACACACACACACACATATACATATACACAGACACACATTTATACATACACATCTTTTTTTTTAACTTTTTTTTTTTTTTTACAAAACCACACACACCTATTTATTCCTATTTATTCAATCTAGAGCTCTCGAGCTAAGCTTGGGAAAAAAAAAATTCTGCTTAATTTTCTTCTTTTGGCATGCCTGTCAGTCATTGTTTCCCTTTTCCAACCTACCCTCCAAAACACTCATGATAAATGCTGGCTTTCTTCCATGCTGTGGTATTTAATTTTGTAATGTCACAGTCCTGACCTACATCATGAAAGTTCTTCAATTCTCTGAAGAATATACACAAGGCAAAGACACTTGGTACACAGGTTATTTGGGGAAAAGCTTTTTTAAAATCCTCTAATAAAACAGAAGGTACTTAGAAGCAAAAATGGATGAGTTTCCCTTGATAACTGTGAACTAGTAAACAGAGATGAAGTCCTTTCCTTCTTCAAATAATGAGATTTGTTCAAAATTAGTTCAGAAGCAAAGGAAAAGAAAGTCAGAACTTGGGTGTTGCTAACAGGGGTTAAACCAGACAGCAGGAACAAAGATCTTAAAACTAGATTTTACTGGACTTTGCACTAGCTCTCTGCATTGTGGTTTAATTTGCCAACCTGAACTGCAAATGCTAGCTAGTGCCCCTTCCCCTTTCATCTGTTACACAGATTAAATCTGTGTAACAGATGAAAGAGCTTCATAAAGTAGGCTGAAATTATTTAACACAACTAAGTGCAAAAATATAGTATATTTGCTCAAAATGTCTCATTTTGCTGCCTCTTCAGCTAAAAAAATCCTAATTTTGACAACTGTATACATCTGTTAGAGACTTAACTTCTGCTTTCTTTGAATCCAATCTGACCTCTCCAAGCTTTATGAGGCATAGATTACTCATGGAACTATGCTACCCTTTAAGTATTCCATGTGTATGTATTTTGGTATAGTCTCCATGAGAAAACATTCTTCATTTGCAAAATCAAACAAAACTTGGAACATTACCAGATACAGAGAGGGCGAGGAAGCAGAGGGATTCTTTGTTCTGCCAATATTTTCCTCTCCCAAAGGAACAAACTACCAGCATGGATGGAATTTTCTTGAATAGAAACAAATTGTGTACCAGACCAGCGGTATCTCAGAATTCTGGACCTATAACATAAGTATCGGTCTGGTTTCTCAGGGTTTCAGTCTGCTTCCAACATCTGAATAACAGTGATAAGAGCTTTAGGCATTATGGTTCCTATGGTCATAAATAGCACTTCAGTCAACAGTATCAGAAGTTTTAGGGTGAAGAGACAGGAGTTTTGTCACAACAAACTGCAGATACGACTGCTCAGCCCACAGATTTCACTGCATCTAGTGTATGTCTAAGACCTGGGACAGATATATGCCCATCAAATAAAGGGATGAAAGATAAGGTAAAAGCAATATTTAAACAACAAGCATAGGTTAAAATGGGGGAGAAGTGTGGGTTGTTTTTTTAATACATTTTACAGGAAAGAAAGGAATGGGGTAGAGAAGGGCAGCAGAAGGCAGCAATGTCAGTCTTTTCTACTCAACATCACAGAAAGATATGAAGGCATGTCAAACTTGTTGGTAAAAAAGCAAAAATCAAAAAATAGTTTGGGGATCATTTTGGTTTTTTGCTTTATTTCCCTACAGTGGATGGTTGAAAACCATCTACAAGATGACTCTCTGCATCTCCCTAAGGTAAACTTAATGCTTAATGTATTAAATCATAAGAAGGAAAATCAGTTATTTGCATCAGGCAATACTAAGATGCATACAGCAATTTAGCACAGGCCTGATTTCAATCTGTGACAGAAGGTCTACAAGAATCATGTCAAAAAGGCAGAGACCTCTCCAGCAGGAAATTTATAGAAAACATTTGCAAACACTTTGGGAATAGTTTAGCCTCCTTAGCAAGCCAAAGCAGGCTAAATTAGCTCATGAAGTTGTGAACCAAGGAGGACCCTTCCACTTTCCCACTGTTGGGGGTTGGATCTGTTTCTTTTTTGTTTGTGGAATTTTTTCCTGGTGGTTTTGCTAGGTAACTAATTGCTGGGTACTTATGGGTACTTCCCTGAAACAAAAGAGGGCAGCAAGTTTTTTCCTGGGGAACAGCAGTGAACAGAACAGTTCGGAATGGACATTGGAGCACCAGAGGACCCTGCTTGTTTTCCACTGGATTTCTTCCCAGAGGAAGACTGGACTCATCTCGTCACCACTGGACTTTCCTACAGGATCATCTCCACTTCACAGAACTGCATCTATTACTCAAGGAGGATTTCATCTGGACTGCTTTTAACACCCTGACACCTTGGTCACATTGTCAACTCTGTCAGGGCATTTTCTGAGGTTTTGTTGTTTTTGTTTTGCTTGTCTCTTAGTGCTACTACATTTGTATTTTTCTTTGTTTTGTCTAATATTTCTAGTAAAGAACTAGTTATTAGTTATTAGAATATAGTTATTCCTATTCCCAAATCTTTGCCTGAGAGCCTCCAACTGCAAAATTATAATAATCTGAGGGAGGGGGTTTAATTCGCTATTCAAAGGGAGATTCCAGCTTTTGCTGGCAGGTACCTGTCTTTCAAACTGAGACAGCCACAAAAAGTGGGAAAATCCCATGTTGTAAAGACGCGGTCCCCTCTGTGAGGACCCAATTCGTCCATTTTTGAGATTGAAAGCATTTTGCTGGAGGTTGACATGGAAACACCTGAATTTTACAGCATTATTTTTGACTTTCATATAATACAATAGTGACTTTAACAACTCTCTAGTAATTTTTAAAAAGTCCCTCCTCTCAGAACGCATTAGAACAAAGCCTTAAACATTTACATTCCAAATATATCTTCAATTTTCCAGCTATTCAGAAAAGAGATAATGCAGTAAGATGACATTTAAATACATACTTCATCATCAAAACTAGCTCTCCCCAACTAAGATTGAATTTGCTTTATTATGCTTTAACTGTAGGAAGTATTTTAAATGCTTTCTTCAGCTACACAGAACAAGACAAGGGAAGCAGCCTTTTAGAGATAATTACTAGTAAAATGCTATTAAGTGCTGTATTATCAACAGAAGTAGTAAAAGCAAATTCTAACAAAGCTTAGACATTTCAGCTAGCTGATAAAAAAAACACTCAGAACTGCTGTGATAAAGCTTCATAATGGATAATACTGTCATTCTGTTTCCACCAAATTGTGGTTATTATTCATGTTATTATTCATTATGTCTGTCTGTGGTTATTCATTATGTCTGTCTTGACAGAAGTTTTCAATCTTCTATCAAGCCAGTAAGGCAACTCCTAGCTCTTGGAGTTTAGAATTCTATAATTTCTCCTTTTCTCTTTTTTGTTTTGGGTTTTTGTTTCTCTCAGGGAACTTTCTCCTAAGAGTTGCCTAAGAGATGGCAACTACAACACTTAACAGACAAAAGATGTGGATGGAAGGAGGAGGAGGGGAAAGGGTGCAGTTTGCTA